>JAZBHA010000571.1:6675-49385 GCA_037464855.1 Iselma pallidipennis
AGATGAATTAATATCCTAATAGGGGTGGCTTGTTACAGGCGCAGTCCTCGCAAACACAATCACCTCTACGAGGGCTGGTAAATTATGAGAATTTTCAATTAATAAAACAATTTTTCGTAATGTTTCTTTTTGTGTTTTCTTTACAGGAACGAGCTTTTCTATAGGCACGATACACATTTACTGTTCCCAGCTGGTAAATACTTGAATCAACGCGACAACCAGATATTGTTACGACAGAAATACGCCGACAGGAACAGGACACCGGCAGAGTGTTATCCTTCTATATTAGAAATGGTTGAACCGGACGGTGGTTGAAATCAATATGATTGATATGTTTAATTATATCGTGATGGTGATTATCGACAACGTTTATACGAATCATTATGTCATGCTGAGATATTAGAGAAACCGTGTCGATTTATGGATAAAAAATTACATGAATACTCTAGATGTGTTCAAAAATGTAGTTATACGTATAGGTATGCATTAGTTAAAGATCCTGGTCGCCACCATCATCATCAACGACCGGGTGGGACAACATGGACATTAGATTATATACGTGTTAGAAGTGATTGTGGTTGTGTTGTATCACCAAATAATAAGAAACGCGATCGTGTTAAGAAAAAGAAATCGAAAAATGAAGATATTGTTGAACGATAAATTTTTGTTTTTCTATTATTTTTTTTTAATTTTTTTTTTTGAAAACCTCTATTTTTGTTATAAATATTTATTTATTTCTTTTTGTATAAATTATTTATTTTTGTAAAAAGCTTTTTGCATTTCAATAAAATGCATTAACTGTGCATGTACCTCAATTTACAAATTTTTCAAGACTGAAGAAAAGGATAGCGGGAGAGCAGCGATGTTACGAGAAACAAATTTTCTCGTGCATGTACACCTTTATAATGTGCTGATAGGAGATATCAATGATCGATTAGACATGGAACTACAAGAAAAATGATTTGTTTCCAGTGGGAAGTTTGGATGAATTTTCTTGTGATTCCATTGAAGGATCTGAACGTTACGGCTGATAAATAGTAGTCCAATGTAGAGATTAGAGAGTTTCTGCATTACATAGGTACGCTAAAACGAACGCTAACGCTAGATCTTATTAGAAAAAGAAGGCAAATTGTGCAAATACTTGCACGTTCCTCTTTTTCATCACATTTATACAGTACGTGTTCGGAGGTTTCATCTTCTGGCTCTGCCGTGCCCAGTTATAGAAGTCGTTACACCAGCAGATTGGTAAGATTGTTGATTGAATCATTTTAGAAATAAAATGCAATAACATAACTTCATTAAAAATAAAAATAGTGAATGAGGAATTTTTCCTGATTGACACCCACCCTTACTTTATAAGGGATGATATCGAGGGTAAGAATAGTAAATGATATATCCTTTGAAAGGGTTTCTAATGCCGTTTAAAACAAAGAAAAAACTAAAGTCTGTGACTTTTGGTTAGCCCACACAACGGTTCCAGACCTACAGGTTGGGCTAGTGCGTCAGATCTTGCAAGGTCGTCTGGCTATTTTCTTTTCTTCAGTTGCCTGATGTCCTGGCACCCATGTGAGAGAGGGTCCCTTGCCAGTTTCTTCAGAGATTGGCGATACTTCCAAATGGTTTTCGACTTAACGATATAGGCCTTTAGAGCTTTCAACTCGGCGTGGTTACGGCTCTCGGCCTCGTCTCAAGCTGCAATTTCCACGTCTCGTGCAACAAATAGATATGTACTTTTCGCATTTGTTATATAAATGTGTATCTATTATTTTTCAAGATGTCCCATTGAAACAAGCTTGGAGTGGTGGACAAAAAGATTTGATCTTTGGCTTTTTATTAGTAAAATATTCCTATTTCACTCAAAGAAGACCGTAATTTAATAACATTTACGTTACAATTTGAGACATTTAAAAATCGTAAAAATTTCAAACTAGTCAAAGCCTCTGATTCAAATTCCAATGATTCATTATACGAGAAATCAATATAATGTATATTTGTTGAATTCTTGAAAAACTCTTTTGATAGTATTGTCAGTTTATTGTGGCGTATAGTAAAATATCCTAAATGTACTAATTGTAAATTACCATTAGTTGTTTGAATATTATTATATTCTATATATAATGCACTCAAATTTTCTAAATCATTAAACACTTCAGCATCAAATATTTCAATTAGATTATGTGATAAATCTAATATTGTTAATTTACTTAAACCATTAAGGCTGCGCTGACCCTTCGCAAGTTTCTGGTGCAAACCCCTGCAATTTTGCGAATATGCAACTCATAATACGCAAAGAGAGGAGACATATAGAGAAAAGGAAGGGGTAACAGATAGTTCTAGGTGCCGTGTAATTATTGTAATATGATATAAATTGTAATACATAGCCGACAACAGCCACTTATTCCCCTCATTCCCTCCACTGTCGCTGTGGTAAACACTGATTGGTTACAGACATAGGACTCAAATTGGCGCTAAGTCATGTACCCGCCTTCACTGTTTATAACAGAGTTTTCAGAATGTTTGAAGGCGCTTTTCAGAAAAACTAGAGGCTCTTTTCAAAAAATGAAATAAGTGTGCCCTTGAGTTTTTCTTGATCTACAAATTGGTGTGAAATACATGCCGAAAAATTTTGAAATGTAGCCGTAATGACGAAAATTCTGTTTACCTTGCCTGCAATTTTTTTAAAATTTGATAAGAGATTTCATAATTTTCTTTTAACATTGCCCTAGAACTATATTACTGCAACGTTTTGAGACATTGACCTTGGCTTCAAATTCAAAAATGTAGTCGTAATCGCAAAAAACATATCGGGGTTTTACTGGCTACGCGCGTAGCCGCCTTAAAAGCATTCTTTTCTAAAATCTTTATTAAATTATGTTGTAAAACTAAACGATCTAATCTATTTAGATCTTGAAATGTATGAGAAGAGATCCTTGTGATACGATTTTGTGATAAATCTAAAATACCTAAATTTTTCAATCCAAGAAATGCTTTAATATCAATCACATCGATATTATTATTATTTAAATTGAATATTTCTAAACGTGTCAAACCGATAAAAGTATGATTTTTCAATTTTTTCAAATTATTACCATCAATTCTCATAGATGTTAGACTTGAAAGACCATAAAAACTATATGGTTCAATGATTAATGCAGTTGTATTTAAAATATCATATCGGCCAATATCTTTAAAATTTGTTGTATTATGATGACTAGTATTCAATACAATTTTTCGACTATTTTTAATAATTAACGTATTTGTATCGATTGTTAGGAATTTATCAATATCTTGTGTAACATTTTCAAGACCATCACATGTAAATTGATTCTTGTCTGAAGTGTACATACATTTATTATTAATTTCTAAATTCTGGCATATTCCGCCATTCAACCAAAATATAATTATTATTAAGAAAAGTTTCTAAAATTATTTATAATTATTTATTTAAAAAAATGAATGTTTCAAACTCGTACTTACAAATATTGGTGTAATCATCTTGAGTATCATCAAATAACTGACTTTAAATGAAACCATGGGGTCATATTTATATCAATTCATATTTTTGGAATAATATTATTTATTAAAAATATGTTTATTTCGTTGTTTTCGTTTTTTAGACGGATTTTGATTCATGGGTCAAAAATTCAATAGGTAACACAAGAATTGCATATAAAACATAATAATCATCGCATAACAAGACGTCGCTTCTGTTGATTAATTGGTAGATAGGCATGAAATTATCAATAGAATTACGATCAGCTTTATATGAATCTGCAGTCTGCGCCCCCCGAATTCGTGCCACCCCCGCTTAACGCCTACAAAACTGTGAGAACAAATGTGCCCCATATAAAAAGTACAGGAAATTGTCGAATTTATGCCACTCCCGCTGGCCGCCCACCGCCAACGGTTGAAAGAGTACAAACGTGCCTTTTTGCATTGCATTCAGCTCCGATATGAAACCATGAAAAATTCGAGGGAAGAAACAATTTTATGTTTATCCGGTAATTTAATATCTGTACAATCTGTAGTCAAAACAAAATAAGACATTTTTGCATTATCAAAAGACTGAATAGTTACACAATAGTCAGTTGATGATTGAATGTGGTTGCAGTTTTTTTTCTTTTCATCTTTTCCCCATTATTTTTGCAGCCGGACTGGCTTACCTTGGCTCTGGCGGAATTTATAAGAAAAGAAGGTATCTCTTCAGCTGATAAGTTGATGCAAATAATGCATATCTTCAATTCACCGCCACCCCGGCCTTAGCGCCAGTTTTTGGTCGGGACAAATGGGGGCGCAGAATCGGGGATTGACTGTACCTATATTAAAATTGAATCGGTTATTTCAGAAACGACACATGTGATATTTTCTGACTTTCGAGAAAAACGATAAAAACTGGTTCATTCCAATTCCAGTTGTCCTCAGAATCAGTGAAAAAGAAATGTTTTAGATAAAAGGTTTCTACATTGTTCTGACAAATTGTGTCACCAAATTTCGACCTAACAAAAAAGTTTGAAAAATGTGTTCTTTTTTGACCAAAGAAGAAACCAAATGCAGTATCTTTTATCGACACCATGAAAATGATTTACACATTTGCTGTTGAAAAATCACCGAAAAATCCCTAGCTTCCTAGCCGGGTCTGTAGCTCGTCTCTCTTCTTCCAGTTCGTCTTAATTCAGTTCGAAGTATTAATTTAAAATCACTGACATTCAGGTTCATTTATTCTTGATCTGCACTTCTTTTATAATAAATATCATACTGAAAATAACAACAAAAATAGTAATGAAAAGGATAGAACGCAATTAAATAGTATTTGAATCAAAATTACAACACCTGGACAAGAGGCATTTGCTTTATTTACCATACTTACGCTAAAATATGAGCCAACATCTAATCTTCTACTAGATATTTTCAAATTAAATATAAAATCCCTTTGTCTCTAGTAATTTTATTGCGAATCTTTTTCCAGTCTTTACATTTACTGGTACGCCAAACACATTACTTTATCTACAAATTGATTTCTTTGACTAAAGCGCCACAGTGACGTGGAATTCGTTAAAAAATCTACTCGTTCAATGCCAGTTCTTTTCGAATTGAAAAATAGGAGAAAAATTTTTTAATCCAACAATAGAAACGTTTAATAAAATATTCATAAATCATTTCTAATAATTCAGCTTTGAAGTTTTTAAAAATTCTGGGCGTTTATCGTTCGGAAAATGAATTTTTTCTTCCATTTGATTTAGTTCAAAGAAATATTATTAATAATAGGTTTGCCTTTTCGATAAAACCGTTTGTTCCATTAATATTTAATTAGCCAATGTAACTTGTGTTAAAGATCGAAAAAATAACGTTTAGTTCATCTTGAGAGGTTGAATAGAGTACAAGATGACTGAATACAGAAATATAATCAATTACAATTTATTTCCTCTGGAAATTGTTGGAATGAATCCATTGAGAAACTATAATAAATTGAAAATTATCACAATTTTGATTATGTATGGTTTGACGTCGTATTTAATATTTCTTCGTATCCTATTTGAAGAATTCGATTTACCTTCATTTTCTCGAACAATGGAAGCTGTTTCAATTGTAGTGGCGGTAATTATGTGGAACAATTTTTTCATTTCAAACAATCTTATAATCGTTACTTTTTTGTCTGTATTTTTCAGCCACTTCTTAAAGTGTTTACTTTAATTTTCAACAAAGACAAAGTAAAAATATTAATTGAGAATCTGGATAAATTCTGGTCATATCGACATGAAAATGGTGAAATTGAAATGAAATATCGACAACAAGTGGAATTTTACGAGAAAATCATCCGAACTTTCGTTAAACTGCTCATATTGAATGAATTTTTTTTCCTTTTCCGTCCGATAATCTCTGGTGATCTGGCAGTAGTTTGTTATATGCCGCAATTTCTACCTTATGCGTTTTTCTATATTTATACTTCAATAGTTATCACTACAACAATATTTATAGAAGGTGTATACAATATTTTTGCATTTTCATTAATCATTTTACTCAAATTACAATTTAAAATATTAAATGATAAATTGCAATTAATGAAATTTGATTCAACGTGTCAATCAACAATTAAATCATGCATTGAACAACATAACTTTCTATTAAATTATTTGCAGACTTTTAATAATTTTAATCAAGCTAATATTTTACTGGAATTGTTTGTTCTAACAGTAGGAATACTTTCAGAACTTTTACAATCAGCAAAACAGTAAATACAAATTGATCTTTTTTTGATAAAATAATAAATTTGTGTCGTTCCAGGCCTGTCAATTTGGATTCAATTAGACCACTATTTATTGCAGTAAGTGTTTCAGTAATGATTCTTGTCATGTGTTGTTGGCCAGCAGCACAACTCTCACAAGAGGTGATATGTCTAATGCCTAATGAATAGCAATAGCAATAGCTTGAAAAAAAATCATTGAACGGAAGCAATTGCTTAAATAACAATTTATAGAAGAAGAAGAAGCATTGGCTATGTCGTACATTAATTATGAGAAAAACTAATTGCTAACTTGTTGTTCATTAGGCACAGTGAATGTATACAACAACGCTATTTCAGGACAAAGTAGCCCATCGACTGAAAACTTTGAAAAGTGTTTTAATAAATTTGATATTCACTGACATTTCTGTTTAGATTAGAATCTAAACTTTACAAATAATCTGCGTTATCGCCTAATCAACAACATGTATAGGTGACACTCGACTTTCCAGGAGCTGATTAACCAGGAAGCCGATTAACCGGGATCCATTCAATATAATCACGCTTACTATCTGTTAAACTTACATTGGTTGGCATTTGTTTGCTAGAATTTACTATATAGATGCATTAGAATTATTGGGTTGTGCATTAATTGGGAACTGGAGCCGGAAAATCGAGAGTCAACTGTCAATCTGTAATTCATCGTCTACTTTAACACGAAATAGCGTTGTACGCCCGGTATATTTTATTGTCTAATAAAATTTCAGGCAGCTAAAACAATTTCAGCTATTTATAATTCAAATTGGTATAATTGTTCAGATTTATCAATACGTCGGCAATTGATAATAATGATGCAAATGTCACAGAAAGAAACTTCAATAACAGCTGGCAAATTCATGTTGATTACAATGCAAACTTCTACACAGGTTTTAATAAATTCATTATTCTTATTATTATCATTCACTAATAATGTTCATAATGCAACGTATTTATTTTTCTTTACAGATCTTTAAAACTTCTTATACATTTTTCACATTTTTCAGTAATGTGAGCAATTAAGTCGTTTTCAAAGCCTACTTCTAACTACACTATTCTAGAGTTAGTTTTAAATGTATTGTTATTTATATTGCCTTCGGATAATATGGCCCACCTATAACAAAAATTTATTGATAGAAATTGAGGCGAAATATTGCTTTATTGCTTATATTTATTTTCGCACCTCGAGGCTACTACTAAGTCACCTCTAAACTGGACCAACTGGCTGGGCTTATTACCCGAAGACTAAAGAGTAATTGCAATGTTAATGTTTCTCCTATTATTGTCATTTGATTGTTTTATGGTGTAACTACCAAATTACCTTACACGTATTACAAAATTCTCACGAATTTTCACCAAGAAACAAAAAAGGAACTAGCTGTGCTAGAAAGTGCACTTTTTCTCAATAAACACTTGAAGAAATTCTAGGTTGTAGATTTATTTGACAATTACCAGAGATATTCCCTGCATTTACAATTAGATAGATTTTCAACATTTCAATGGAGTGACAGCTCTAGGAAGTAGGTAATATTCATAATGAAATAAACGAATAAATTAATAAAAATTACAAATTGTTCAATTTTCTGCAGGAATAGAACATATATAATAGATAGGTAAGTCTACAAAAATTATAAAACGAATGAGGAAGCTCTATGTTAGTTCAAGTTCGCCCTGTTAATAACGGTCTGATGCATATAAATTGAATAATTGAATATAACATATTGCTTTTCCTATTTTAGATTATAACTGACATTGTCACAGGGATTCCTGATCTGGACCATAGTAAAATGTGTGACCCACCAACACTGCTGTATTAGTTTATCACAAATAAATATAATCTATAAATAAACAATGTGAATATAATTATTACAACCTCGTCATGGCTTGGTCGCCTTCATAAGCTCTAAAAAGATACCGACTCGTGACACATGGTGGAGGCGCCGGGTACGAATTGCCTATTACAGATTGTGTATTTATTACTTCAAACAAAATAATAACTATGTAGAAAATTCATAACGGTCTATTTAAATATTAATTATATTAACCGATGTTTATTAATGAAAACATCAGAAAAGATTTGCTGCTAACATTTAGAGGGTACCACTTGTTTTGAATATGTCAATGTGTACTTTGTAGCAGTGACTATAAGGTATCTATACTCTAAATCTAGATTTGAGAAATATAAGCGCCCTATCAAATGTTTCAAAACTTCCCGCCATAATCATCTGATGGGAAAGTGACATAATTTCCCACTGAAGTGCTGAGGGTACACGAGCCCCATTGACAATTTCACCTGCCAAAACCATCTTTACCATTGGACAACAATTTGTTGGACTAGATGTTTTCTCAAGCCTTACCTACATCAATATAGAAACTATGAAACAAGTTGAAGAAATCTTTTAAGCGGGAGGAAATGTTTATTTGGCACTTTAGAACAAAAAAATAATCTTGGATCGTTTATGTAAGACATTTTCAAAACAAGAGAATTTACTTTACTCACAGTCAGTATATTATGGAGTTAATAAATAAAAATCGTTCAAAAATAGTACTTGTATTTTAGAGTTTCTCCCCAATAAACGTGTGCCCTGCTTAATCAGTGTCCCAACAAAGCTGATTCCACTGTACCTATATAGTATATAGTTGCAGTTCCTTCTAGATTCTAAAATTAAGATCTATAAAGACTAATTATCTATACCTATGTATATGTCGCAGGCAAATGGTTATTTTGGGCAAATGACTTTTGCCTAGTCAAATAGTATATGCCTGGGCAAATAATTTTTATCTGCAAATTAGACCATTTGACTAGCGAAATACCATTTGACTGGGCAAATGCCATTTGCCTAAACCAATTTAAGTCAAATGACCAAATTGTATGTGAAATGTCATTTATTATTGTAGAAAACTGCAATTAAAGCAGTAAGGCGCCAATGTAATTGGTTTAACCTCAAATAAATTATTTTTGGGGTGGAAAATGAATCTTATTCCCTACTGATATATTTTTTTCAGAATTTTACTATCCCACATAAAATTTCATGGTTTATTTCTTGATTTAGACACAAATTGTACACACCCACTATTTACATTCTGCTTCATGAGAAGAAAGGTTAACAACTGTTGATCATTTTTTAAATCTTTATTCAAAGAAAAAAACAAGGAAACAGCCATCTTATTTCTTATTGTTTAGATTTTCTATTTATTAATACATGTATTAGAGTTATGACAGCGGGAGTTACATAGAGAGCCATTTTTGAAGCACGCACATATGATTTGGTCATTTGACTAAAATTGGTTTAGGCAAATAAGTGGAATCGTATAGGTATATGGACGGAAAAATGCCGAGGCTGGAGTGAAAACAGCTATACGTATTAACAAATTGAATGGTGACGGATTAACGGGATCTTACTGTACCTGAATTCTTCATTAGACGCATTAAATCAATGAAAAAAATCCTTTCAGAAGAAACGAATAGGTACAAGAAAATAGAGAAAACGGGAAAGTATCTAAAAGTACAAGAAAGATCCCATTCGTGTATTAGCACTCGAGTAATAATTTTATACAATAGACAATGCACTTCCTTTTACCGATAAGCTGTTCTCTGTAATCAATCAGATGTTTTCAAAAACGTGGAATTGCTCTTGTTACAAATTTTTAGTTTTTAATTGGCAATCGAAACGAATGTATTTATGTACTATATGACAAATACTAGTAAAATGAGACTAGTATTTTATGGAAAAAATTGAGTAAATATGTATGTAATTTGATAGGGCTTCAAATAGAAAGTGGCTGGAATAGCTCCGGTCTACCCTCTTATTTCACTTTTGTTTTATTTGTTATTAAAGCCGATTAGAATCATTTTGAATAAATAAGATGTAAAAAGTACGTGAAACGGCAAACAAGTAGGATGAGAGAAAATTAAATAACTGGAAATCAGCAAAGATAATGAAATTCTAACCGTACCATCTCGTTTGGCTAACCTGAATATTGAAATTGGTTTGCACTTTCATTCAAAATTCCTTCCTGCTGTGCTGACATTTCTGCTTCTCCTCCATATTTTTATTGATAACTCGCCTCTACCACTCGATCCTACTTTCAATGCCATATAATCTTGGGGCGCATCTTGATTTTACCGAAACTATTAATGTTAATTGAGTCGAAATAATATTCGCACCCAGGCGGCAAATGTTCTTGGTACGACTCTGACTGCTCATGTTCTTCAGGATAGAAGCAATACTGAGGTCAGAAATTCAGAAAAACAGTTTCAGTACTGCTTCGATTTCCAGTAATATGCCATAAGATATAGCTATTTGTAATAATAAGAATAAAAATAATAATAAGACATGTTGTCTATGAAACCAGTACGATTATCTCAAATGATAGAATCAACTACAACATCAGAAATGGTAGAAATTCATGATTGCTTGTACATAGACCTACACGTTATTTAAGCACTAAAATGCCAAAACATACCATAATAACAATCATTTATTTGCTCTTGAAAAATCTACTGTTTATGAATACAATACAGATTAACCGGAAAAGCAATTTTATCAATCATTAATTTTCTAATTATAACATTGAATTTTACTGATAAGAAATTAATATAAAAAAGCGGAATCATTACTGACACCCTTAGTGTAGCCAATTTGAGTCAATATGAAAGTAATTATCTGTTTTTCTCTATTAATTGTTACCATTAGTTGTTCTCCATGTAAGTTATAAATATTACAACAATTTCTAAGAAAGATTTCAATTTAATAAAAATATAATTTCAGTGTTACCAACACGTAGAATCGTTTTGGGAGAATACGATGTTTATTATAAACGATACCTTCCAGTTCTAAAAGAAGATGGAACAATTATGATTGTCGATTTAAAAAACCAAACAGCTATTACTCCTAGAGCAGATTTATCCGATATAACTTATTACCTTTACACAAATTCAACTAGAAATAATCCTTTGGTAATTCGTAATGGCGATGCAACACAATTGGAGAACTCACTTTTTGATCCAAAAAAAAAGACCATCTTCCTTATACATGGCTGGAAAGGTACCGCTCAACTCGAATGGGTAGTAAATATGAGATTAGCTATTCTGGATAAGCACGATGTGAATGTAATTGCTACTGACTGGACCAAGCCGGCTAGCTGGTTCTTTTATTTTCCATCCAAAAACGAAGTACCGGCAGTTGGTCAATTTCAAGCGAAATTTATCGATGACATACATGAAATTTTCAATACAGATGGTAGTAATTTTGTGTTGATTGGACATAGTCTTGGTGCACATGTTGCTGGTTGTACTGGTAAAGCAACGAAACAACGTATTGATACAATTGTTGGATTAGATCCAGCTGCACAACTTTATACAATTCAAGATAAACATGAACGTCTCGATCAAAGTGATGCTAGATTTGTACAAGTGATCCATACAAATACAGCAGATTATGGTTTTGGTAGTTCAATAGGTCATTCAGATTATTATCCGAATGGTGGTGCCAACCAGCCTGGATGTAGTGGACAAGGCGACTCAGTAACCGGTTGTTCACATTCCAGAGCCCATATGTATTTTACTGAATCGATTAATCGTGATCGGCCATTTCTGGCAAGCTGGTGTACTAGCTATGAGGACTATAAAGCGGATAAATGCATAAGTGATGCAATTTCACCAATGGGAGGAATTCCTATCGACGATACGTAAGTGTTTTTGTCTTTTTTAATGTCAGTATTGCTATTATTGCAGCTGTTATTATTATTACAGATCATTTGGTAACTATTATTTAGATACAAATGCTAAGTCGCCTTTCGGAAAGGACTGAAGACTTTCTTAAAAGCGCCTCAATATTTTTTTGTACATTTCCTTTCCTATTTAAAATAGAATTTAAATTTAACACTTTATTTCAATAAATAACGATAAGTAAGTAGAGTAATGCTTTTTACTAAAAAAATACGCTTCCGAGACGATTCGTGACGTTCGAGACTGTCGTCTCCGACGTGGTGAGCGGAGGCCCTAAATCGCCCTCTAGAATTTGTTGATAAATCGTTTCTACCTGCTCCAAGTAGATGAAGAAACATTCTCCACCTTTCTGTGATTTATTGGTCGACTTATATTTGCTTTCCAATTTTTGTTATGAATTTGTGCTAATTAGGCTTGTTATTCCAATAAGGTCTGCATAGACGTCCCGGTAAGCCGGAAGGTTTATGGAAGGACAGGCTTGCTGTCCAGAAAGTCGGACACTGTATAGGTAAATTAGCCAAAGGGCTTGGTCGAAAACCTTGTCGTCCGAGAAGCCTCTGTCAGTTTTTGGCCCATAAACACTTCAACTTTCAGGAAGGATTAAGGAGCACAGGCTTGCCGTCCGGAAAGTAGGTCCGAACGTCTGTCCTCCGAGTCTTCTGCAGTGTCTTGAACTGTTTCCTATAGACTAACGTGAAATCGCAAGGTGTAGAGGAATTACAAAACATATATTCGAAAATCTTAAAACCAAATATTTTATCCTCATCTGAAGAGTTTCCAATATCGTTTTGTATGACAAAAATTGGAAGTAAAATTTTAAATCAATTTTTTATAGCATTGAAATTTCTAAATATTTGCAAGGACTGATTTATTGTTAGATTTGTTTCATCGCTCAAAATTTTACATGCAGTTTAATTCTAAAAGAGTAACATTGTCTGAATCTGATATTCCATGGAGCTTCAAAAGGAGCAACTGGTGACCAATGATATATTCAGTTAGATTCAAACGCAACTCAACATCTTTATCTTCATCTTCAGCTTTTCCCTACTCATTTACGGCTGACAAACTCGGCCAATAGTAGATAAGTTCACATAGTAAAGGACATTGATATAAACTTGCGATAGAAACAAGGATAGATATATAATTTAAATGTCCCGCTTAAGCTTGCTGGGCGGAGCAAGCAAATCCTTAAAGGGTGAGAACGCTTGAATTGTCATTTCTTTATCGATATTCATAAACATTAAGAAGAAGGTAAAGATGAAGATAAAGATGTAGAGTTGCGTTTGAATCCAATCGATTGTAGTTCTAAAAGTAGGTATCTAGCACCATCGTTTCGAAAAATGACATAACATGCCGAATGCTCATATACTTTGCATCGTTGTTGTTAAACTGAATTGATGTTTAAAATAAAAACAAACAAAAGTGCCATTACGGCAGTAAATGAACTATCATACATACAAGGGCATACGTTTATAATGGCACACTTTGACCATAAATTTTATAGATCACACTGTATAATACTATTAATCGTCCATTGTAAGAAAAGTTTGTGATAACTTAGAGATAACAATGATGTGCTCCTATATTTTTGGTAATATCACACCTATATTCGGATATTTTTCACACTGTTACTGTATCCAGAAACGCAAAATCCTCCGATTGCTTAACGAAAGTATACGACCATATTCAAAATATGCGTCAGTTTGGTTTGTCCTACAACGAACGATTAATACTCTATTCTGTCTAATCTTACAGCATCTCTAGAAACAAAGTTTAGTGATGTTGTTTAAACGCTTATTGTGTTTTCTAGAGAATTAAGAGTATTCTTGGTACATACAGCTTATTGGTGGATGGTGGTGTGCAAACATAGCACCGAGTGTCCAATATAATTTTTAAAGAACCTGTCAAATTCCGTTTCTATGTCAATCATACTGACTTACTACGGAAGACGGAATGAAAAAATGCCATAAAGTTGCCTAAAAAGGAAACAAACAATGAAATATATATTTTTAACTTTTGTCAGAGGAGTATGTAGATAAAAAGTGAGACTATGTCTTGAGGAAGTAACGAAAAATTCATATGTAAATGATAATAAGTAAGCACAACAGGCCCTAAAGACCTAGGGCTCTATTTGCGACTTTCTTCCACTTCTTCCTATCATTCGCAATCATTCTCCAATTTTCTACGGCTAGTACTCTCAAATCTTCACCAACCGCTTCTAACCAACGCTTTCTTGGTCTGCCTCTCTTTCGACTAGAAATCGGTCTTCTTTTCAATACAGTCTTTGGTGTTCTTTCCATTGTCAATCTTTCAGCATGACCTAACCATTTTATTCTATGGGACTTTATAATTGCTGTGATTGCTGGGTTGCCATACAGCTTCATTAGTTCTTTGTTTGATCTTCTAAGCCATCCATCTTCTGTTTTCTTGCCACCATATATGCGTCTTAATACTTTCCGTTCCCATCTCTCCTGCTTCTTTTGATCTGCTCCGTTCATCACCCATATTTCGGACGCATACAGTACCGTTGGTCAAAAGGTACTTATAAATATTATAAATGAGTATTTTTAAAACGGCCAATTGACAAGAGAAACCAGTCAAAACCAACAAATGGGAACATATCAATACCGGAAAATTCCTAGCTTCTCAGCGAAAATTGTATCTCTTCTCTCGTCTCCCAGTTTTTCTCAATTTAAATTAAATTTCGATCTATTCTTTTTTATTTTTTGACTAATTTTTCATACTGAAAATAACAACAAAAATAATAATGAAAAGAACACAACACGTATTTAAAAATATTAATTACAACGCCTGGACAAGGACTAGTTGCTTTATTTACCACATTTACGCTGAAATTTGCAGTAATAACCAATCTTTTACTAGATATTTTCAAATTAAATACAAAATCTCTTCGTTTCCAATAATTTTTCTTATCAGACAAACGAACATATTCTCAAATTTTTGTCATTTATTTTTATTCCAAACACACAACTGCCTCTACAAGTGAATTTCTTTAACTGAACCGGGTGTCGTGGAAATTCGATAAAAACATCTACCCCTTCAACAACAGTTTTTCTTTCAAACTGGAGAATATAAGAAAAAATTTAATCGGACAATTGAAACGTTTCAATTAAATATTTATAATCATTTCATAGTAATTAAGCTTTGAAATAGTTGAGTTTTGGGCGTTTATCATCCGGAAATTGAATTTTTTTCCGTTTGATTTAATCCAAAGAAATGTTAATAATAGGTTTGTCTTTTCGATAAAACCGTTTGTTTTATTAATATTTAATTAACCAATGTAACTTTTGTTCAGGATCGAAAAAATTACGTTTAGTGTATCTTGAGACGTCGAATAGAGTACAAGATGACTGAATACAAGAAAATAATCAATTATAGTTTATTTCCATTGGAAATTGTTGGTATGAATCCATCGAAAAACTATAATAAATTGAAAGTTATTAGTATTATAATTATGTTTGGTTTAACGTCATATTTGATATTTCTTCGCATCCTATTTGAAGAATTCAATTTACGTTTATTTTCTGAAACAATGGAATCTGTTGCAACTGTAGTGGCGGTAATTATCTTAAAACAACTTCCATTTCTTCTTCTTCTTATAATTAATTTGTACATTTTCCAGCCACTTCTAAAAGTCTTAACTTTAATATTAAAAAAAAACAAAGCAAAAATATTAATCGAAAATCTTGATAAATTATGGTCATACCGACATGAAAATGCTGAAATTGAAATGCAATATCGAAAACAATTAGAATTTTATGAGAAAATCGTCAAAATTTTCGCGAAACTCTTGATACTTGATGGAATTCTTTTCATTTTTCGTCCTCTAATCACCGGTGATACGGCAGTCGTCTGTTATATTCCAGATTTCTTGCCTTATATGTTATTTTGTATTTATACTTCATTAGTTTTTACTGCAACTATAATTATAGAAGGTGTATTCGATATTTTTGCATTTTCATTGATCAGTTTATTGAAATTACAATTTAAAATATTGAACGATAAATTGCAATTAATGAAATTTGATTCAAATTGTCAATCAACAATTAAATCATGTATCGAACATCATAATTTTCTGTTAGATTATTTGGCGACTTTTAATGATTTTAATCAAGCCAATATTTTATTGGAACTATTGGTTTTAATAATTGCAATACTTGCAGAACTTTTACAATTATCAAGACTGTAAATATAAATTTGTGTTCCTTGTTTTTGGTAAAATAATAAATTTGTGTCGTTCCAGGCCTATTGGTATGAATTCAATTAGACCAATATTGGCTACAGCAACTGCTTCAGCAATAATCGTTATAATACATTGTTGGCCAGCATCGCAACTTTCAGAAGAGGTGATATATTGAGTGTACAACACTATTTCAAGAAATAACGTTGTACGCCCGGTAAATTGTATATTGTATATTGTCTAATCAAATTTCAGGCAGTCAAATTAATTCCCGCTATTTATAATTCAAATTGGTATAATTGTTCAGATTTATCAATACGGCGACTTTTGATAATAATGATGCAAATATCACAGAAGGAAACCTCAGTAGCTGCTGGCAAATTCATGTTGATTAGAATGCAGACTTCTACACAGGTTTTATTAAATTCATTATTATTATTATTATTATTATTATTATTATTATTATTATTATTCACCAATATTTAGTTTATTTGTTTAATTTTCTTTACAGATTTTCAAAACTTCATATACGTTTTTCACATTTGTAAGCAATCTGGGCAAATAGTAATTGGTATCGATTATGCCTATGACTATCACCTATAATTGCAGTTATTTTTATGTGTAAATACCTAGTCCCGTATTAGTTTCAAATTTGTGTAAAATATTTAAAAAGGGTAATTTTTTACATACGTTTATAGTAGAATTGCGCTAATCCGTTGAGTATCGAGACCAATTGTATGATAAATTAATGAAATAAATGGTCTTTTGGAAGGCCGACCTGAGTAGGACATATAGGAGAAGACTTCCCTCTTGGCCAACACGGTATGAAATGGAAACTAGTTATCGTACTAGCAAACACCCGAAGCCAACGTATTCCAGTCCGGGTCATTGATATGACAGATTAGCGGATGTAACGAATTGAAGGGTGACGGATCAACGGGATCTTACTATATTTGAGTTCATCATTAGACGCATCCCTTATTGCTGCAAATCAGTGAAAAAATGAAACCAGAAAATTTCTAATCGCAAGAAAAGACTCATTCGTGTATTAGCATTCGAGTAAGCGTTTTTGTATATTGAATAATGCACTTTCTGTTATTTGTAGTCAATTAGATGTTTTCCAAAACGTGGAATTGCTCTTGTCAGCAATTTATAGTTTTTAACTTGTAATTGAAACGAATGTATTGTATTGGAATTAAACATGTTTCAAAAAGCATTTTCGCCTTTCATTATATTAAAAACATTTCATTTTTATGAGACCTAATGACCAATAAGTATTTGTGTGTAACACGTGCGGCTACACCTCGTGTCGCAAACAACACTCTGGACCGTAAAACTTCACTTACGACCCTCGGTACATAAATAACTATTATATTATAGTTAATTTTGCATTTACAGCAAAATAAGTACCCATCGTTTGCGTAATCTGTCAGGAACGGTTGCGACTGGCTAAAATTTTTATTACAAACAGTCTCAGTGCTGCTTCTATTCATGAAAATCGAAGCTGTGCCTACTGAGGTCAGGAACTCAGATGATACCCTCAAAAACAGTTTCAGTAAAAATAATAATAATAAGAATTGTCATCTATAAGATCAGTACGATTATCTCAAATGATAGTATCGGAAATGGTAGCAACTTCAGTCGCGAAAAGAACTAGGTACCATGGAAAAGCTTGAAAATCCTCCTGAGTGTCTGTAGTTTTGATGGGAATGGAATAAAATGAAACAGATTATATTGATTCCTAGAACATAGTCCTGCATACCTTATTTAAACACTAAAATAAAAGTACGTGCATTATTTCGTCATATCAATAGAGGCGCCCAACAAGATTATAGATGTGTGTGTGCTGACTATTTCATTTTCCAGAAGTATTCCATCAAACGTTTGTTTTCATCAAGTTCTATCCCATTTTTTCCAGTTACAGTGGTCGCCGTCTATTATAATCACGGATAGTGTTATCAATCGGCCATTGTTATCAAAATGAGTCTGTCCCAAAATTTTCTATATAAAATTAGATGAGAATAATACGCGTATTATAATCAAACTTCGGCTATTAGTATCGATTTTGTAGACCAAAAATTTGAATTTTTATCAAATTCATATTAAATGATCGTTTTCTTCGAAACTTACTTTCAACCGAAGCATACTTTTTATTGTTTACATGAGTGCCTTACAATAATTCTTACAAAATATGTGACTAGATCCATTTCCTGAAGCATAACCTTTACCTTTGCAAAACATATTGTCGCAGAGAGACTGATAAACATGTGCATCGGTATGTATTCGGCTGCGATTTTGTGATATGTTGAGTTAGGATGAGTGTTTGAAGTGCTCTATAGTTGTTTGTAATGAATTAAGTTCAATAATCACAATTTTTTTGTCACCCGCCTAATGTTATCAGTCGGCTATTGTTATCGAAAAGGGCAAGTCCCAATGTGATCATAATAAGCGGCGACCACTGTACTTTAAAAGCTAAAGTTATATGCCCATAGATATACGGAGAGATGGATTTGAATAAAAAGCTACCTTAGCTCAAGAATGATTAAATCATCCCTTTGGTTTGGTCTACTTGCAATTTTCTGGTCTTTAGTGGTTTTTTTACAGGACGTGGGCCAAAATGACTGTGATTGTGAATACTAATCGAAAAATCTTAACGAGCAGAATCAGAATATATGTATATACACGTATTCACATGTAGGTGCTCTTATCCACTTTTTAAGGCTAGGTAAGATCAAAAATCTAAAAGGGCTCAACTGCGAAATTCGCCACGGAAAGATAAAAATGATTATTGGCAACCGTCCAAGTTGAGGTCAACTTTTCCGGACAAAGCGATTTCAAAGGCGCCCATTCTGTGGCAGCCAATTACAAAACATTCCATAATAACAATCATTCATTTGCTCTTGAAAAGTTGACTGTTTATGACTACAATAAAGAATAACCGTACAGACAATTGTATCAATCACTAATTTTCTAATAATAAGATGGAATTTTACTGATAAGAAATTAATATAAAAAAAGCGGAATTGTTACGGACACCCTTAGTGTAGCTAAGAAGAGTCAGTATGAAAGTAATTATCTGTTTTTCTCTATTAATTGTTACCATTAGTTGTTCTCCATGTAAGTTATAAATATTACAACAATTTCTAAGAAAGATTTCAATTTGAAAATATATGTATATGTATATAATTTCAGTGGTACCAACACGTAGAATCGTTCCGGGAGAATACGATGTTTATTATAAACGATACCTTCCAGTTCTAAAAGAAGATGGAACAATCATGATTGTCGATTTAAAAAACCAAACAACTATCACTCCTTGAGCGGATAAATCTGATATAACTTATTACCTTTACACAAATTCAACTAGAAACACTCCTTTGGTAATTCGTAATGGCGAGGCAGCACAATTGAAGGATTCAGTTTTTGATCCCAAAAAAAAGACCATCTTCCTTATACATGGTTGGACCAATAGTTATCAAACCGAATGGGTTGTTGGTATGAGATCAGCTATTCTGGATAAGCACGATGTTAATGTAATTGCTACTGACTGGTCCGGTCTGGCTAATTCGTTCTTTTATTCTCAATCTAAAGACGAAGTACCTGCAGTTGGTAAACTTCAAGCGGAATTTATCGATGACATGATAGTAATTTTATGTTGATTGGACATAGTCTTGGTGCACATATTGCTGGCTGTACTGGTAAAGCAACGAAACAGCGTGTTGATACAATCGTTGGGCTAGATCCAGCTGCACAACTTTTTACAATTCAAGATAAACATGAACGTCTCGATCAAAGTGATGCTAGATTTGTACAAGTGATCTGTTGTATATGTAGGATGTTCATATATAACATGTATGCGCATGGCAGTACAGAACAGAGAAGTAAGTCTGTCATGTCGTGTCTCTGTAGTTAAGAGAATTAATAAAGTTTTGTAATAATACTTTTGAGTATTTTATTAATATAAATCTAAATACAAATCTAAATACAGCAGATTATGGTTTTGGTAGTTCAATAGGTCATTCAGATTATTATCCAAATGGTGGTGACAGTCAGCCGGGATGCAGTAGGCTAGGTGACGCAGTAATGGGTTGTTCACATTCCAGAGCCCCATTGTATTTCATTGAGTCGATTAATCGTCATTTGCCATTTTTGGCAAGCTTGTGTACTAGCTATGAGGAGTTTAAAGCGGGTAAATGTATAAGTGATGAGATATCACCAATGGGAGGAATTCCAGTCAATGATACGTAAGTGTTTTTGTTTTTTATTATCAGTACTGTTATTATTATTACAGTTATTATTGTTACAGATTATTAGGTGACTATTATTTGGATACAAATGCTGAGTCGCCTTTCGGAAAGGACTAAAGATTTTGTTGGAAATGGCCCAATATTTTTGTATACATTTCCTTTGCTATCAAAAATATTTCAATTTAATACTGTATTTCAATAAATAACAATAAGTAGATTTATGCTTTTTACTTAATAAATACCCACATAAATTTGAGTATTAGTTCAGTTTTATTCATATCACTCGAGATACCGTACTGTTTCAAAAATTTATAAATTTGAATTCAGCGCACTTGTATAATAGTACAAAACTACGATGTAAGAGGGCGCATTTCTGCCGCGTCCCTTCTCTGGTTTATCTGCATCTCGCACCCTATTTTAAGGCGGGATATTTAATTTTGACACATAACCTAATTGAAATGTTAATCAGAAATTGAAAAAAAGCAACATTTGCGGGCCAAAAAGGAAACGGAGGAAGCCCGTCAAGCTGCATGCATTTAGTAATCAACTGTAATAATAAAAATGAAACATAGTAAGAGGGTTGTTAATCGCGTTGGGAGAGCGCGTATTGTTGGTTGCATATGTAGAGGGGTCACGGTGTGCTTACGAATATGAAACTTACCAACCCGTGGGATGGACCTGGTCGTGGCTCTTCAGGACCACCAGCGGCAGGTTCTCCCACAGGGGCAGCTTCACGGGCCTCTTCCGCTCCCTTTTTCGCCCGCAACCGTTCACACTTCGCGGAGCCGTAATGGGTCATGTACACCCCCTACTCAAATGGTGGGAAATTGCGTCATTGCTTCCACCATTTGAGTGGTGGTAAAATTCTGGTTCTGAACAATTTGAATGATTGGGCGCTTATACTTCTAACATCTAGAGAGTACTGCCTGTTTTGAGCATTGTCATATATCCCTTATAATGCTCAAAACAACTAGTACCCTCTAGCTAGAGTCTAAACATTAGAAATATAAGCGCCCTATGTTCAAAACCAGAATTTTACCCCCACGGAACAAATCAGAAACAAACAGGGGTTTATTAGCACCCCATTGCAAAGAAGTATGCTGGTAGCAATAATTGTGATGAGCAATTTCTTATATGATTCTCACAGTATCGAACGTGTAAATGTAACTTACTAAACAAGGATTGTCTGATTATGTTATAATAGAGTTATAGGAATTTATAGCTTTGCAATAGAAATATAGTTCACGTAGGGGCCACTTCATGAGAAAATCCTTTAAACTGAATTAATCTTGTAAATTGCAAGTGTTTCTCTTTGTAATTCTTACAGTCGAAACATCAATGTTATTTAACATTTATACTTCATCAGTTTATTCTGTATCAGTTACTATATTTATAGTAGGTGTATTTAATCTTTTCACATTTTCATTAATCAGTTTACTGAAATTACAATTTCAAATATTGAACGATAAATTACAATTAATGAAATTTGATTCAAATTGTCAATTAACACTTAAATCATGTATCGAACATCACAACTTCCTGTTAAATGTAACGATGTAACGAATTGAAGGGTGACGGATTAAATGGCTCTTACTGTATTTGAGTTCTTGATTAGACGCTTCTCCAATTGTTACAAATGTATGGCACAAAATAAAGATAACGAGAAAATTTGTAATTCCACGAAAAATCCCACTCGTGTATTAGCACTCGAGTAACTGTTTTATATAATAGACAATGCACTTCCTTTTACCGATAAGCTGTTCTCTGTAATCAATTAGATGCTTTCAGAAACGTGGAATTGCTCTTGTTACTGATTTATAGTTTTTAATTGGCAATCGAAACGAATGTATTGTACTTATTAGAATTGAACATTTAAAAAAGCATTTTCGCCTTTCATTATATTATACACATTTCTTTTTAATGTAATAAGTGTTTTAGATTTTAGTTAATTTTGCATTTCGTAATGTGCCAGTAACGGTTACGATAGGCTAAAATTTTTATTACAAACATTCCTGTACTGGTCATGTTCTCGAGAACAGAAGTAGTTCTGAACTCAGGAACTCAAATAATGCCCTCCTAAACAGTTTCAGTACTGCTGCTATTCTTGAGAATAGAAGCTGTAGGTACCTAGGTACTCAGGTCAAGAACTCAGATGATGCCCTCAAAAACAGTTCCAGTAAAAATAATACGAAGAATTATCGTCTATAAAACCAGCACGATTATCTCAAATGATAATATTAGAAATGGTAGCAATTCTAGTCGCGAATCCTGGAAAAGCTTGAAAATCCTCCTGAGTGTCAGTAGTTTTAATGGGAATGGAATAAAATCAAACAGATTACATTCATTCCTAGGAAATACTGTTTCGGTGAGACCCTAACTTGCTTGGACATAGACCTGTATATATTCCTTATTTAAACACTAAAACAAATAAAAAAAAAACATACCATAATAACAATCATTTATTTGCTCTTGGAAAATTTACTGTTTCTTAATTTTTGAAAAACAAAAATGCAATTAGGATTAACCGAAAAAACAATTTTGTCAATCACCAGTTTTCGTCTGTAAGATTACTTATTACATTTTACTGACAAGAAATAAGAAATTAATACTCCTATAAAAAGCGGAATTATTACTGACACCCTTAGTGTAGCCAATAACAGTCAATATGAAAGTAATTATCTCTCTTTCCATATTAATTGTTACTATTAGTTGTTCTCCATGTAAGTTATAAATATTACAACAATTTTCAAGAAAGAAATCAATTTAACAAAAAATATATATATTTCAGTGGTACCAACACGTAGAATCGTTTTGGGAGAATACGATGTTTATTACAAACGATACCTTCCAGTTCTAAAAGAAGATGGAACAATCATGATTGTCGATTAGAAAACCAAACAGTTATTACTCCTAGAGCCGATTTATCTGATATAACTTATTACCTTCACACAAATTCAACAGTTTAAAGCGGGTAAATGTATAAGTGATCAGATATCACCAATGGGAGGAATTCCAGTCGATGATACGTAAGTATTTTTGTTTTTTATTATCAGTACTGTTATTATTATTACAGTTATTATTGTTACAGATCATTTGGTGACTATTATGTGGATACAAATGCTGAGTCGCCTTTCGGAAAGGACTGAAAGCTTTGTTTCTTGCATGTTTCTTTTCCTATTAAAAATGTTGAAATTTAATACTGTATTTCAATAAATAACAAACAATTTAAGTATTAGTTCAGTTTTAATCATATCATTCGAGATACTGTATTATTTCAAAAAATTACAAATTTTAATTTAGCGCACTTGTATAATAGTACAAAACCACGATGTCAGAGGGCGCATTTCTACCGCGTCTCTTCTCTAGTTTATCTGTGTCTCTCACCCTAATTTAAGGCGGGATTTTTAATTTTGACACATAACCTAATTAAAATGTGCATCAGAAATTGACCAAAAAAACAACAATTATTCAATAATTGTTTAATTAATATATAATTATTGGTATAATTTATGTTCTATACTTGAATAATTAATTATAAATTTATTATATTTATTTATTTCAATAATTACGATATTGTCGTAGATGTGACAGCTGATGATAACACGATGAAATATTTACGAGAATTCTAACAATTTTTATACCAAATTTTTCCTAAACAATGGTCCGAAGTCAACCATCGTTCCGTTTAAGACAGAATGCCCCCCAACAAGCACGTAAAGAAACCCGTCGTGATTCCCATAGAAAACCCACAAAAACACCACCCAGGTATAAACATTACAACACACAAAAGTGAGGTTATCTTTATTTATTATTATTATTATCATTTTTATTGTTGGTAGTAAACCGGAAACTACAAATACCGGAGGTTTAATATATCCGAGTGGTGAAACTGCATTTAAGGCTTTATTATCGGCTAGATTTTGTGCAGCGATTTGGTCACAAATCTCCGATTGTGATGAAACGTACAACTATTGGGAACCCATGCATTATTTAGGTGATCTTTTTATACCATTTTGTGTATATTTGATGAAGAATTATCATTTTTTGTTCTTATAGTTTATGGTAAAGGCTTACAAACATGGGAATACAGTCCAGAATTTGCATTACGATCATATGCATATTTATTATTTCATGCATTCCCTGCATATATTTTCCATAAATTATTTCAACCGAATCCTTTATCGATTTTCTATTTTATTCGATGCATATTAGGCCTAGTTTGTGCTTTTTCTGAAGTCTATTTTTATAAGTAAGTTTTATTGTTCTTACAGTATGATCTACAAAAATTTATAATCAAGTGGACCATGATAAACGTATGTCCTTGCATACGTATTGATTCAGATGATAGTTGGAACAGTAAAGTGTAGACATACGTTCCTTACGTCATTTAAAGTCCACGCTCACTTGACTATAAGTTCTGTTGAGACTATCCTCCCGTGACATATTGCTTGTTTTTCTAAAAAAAAATGAAGGAAAAGCGACAGCTCTATTTGTCGAGAGAAAACCAGGGCTGGATAAATCTCTCTCTTTTTCTTTCTAAAGACATATAGTTTCTTCTTTGTTTTTAGAAAGAGAGCGGGAGAGAGCACAAGTGTATCTACACTGTTAGATAAATAATAATAATTCCGTTACATTTTAGGGCTGTTTGTAGAGAATTCGGTGTACATATTGGACGAATATGTTTAGCATTTCAAATCTTTTCAGCTGGAATGTTTATATCTAGTACAGCATTTCTACCATCCACTTTTACAATGTATACATTTGCATCAGCATGTGCAGCTTGGTGGCAACAGAAATATGCTTTAGCTGTATTTTTTACAGCTTTAGGCTCGTTATTAGGTAAATTTTACCATACACATAAAATGCTAAATGCTAAATCTTGATTAGCACCTATCCCTTTCTGCCGAAATTTAGCGTTACCATTGTTATTATTGTTGTTATTTTTTAGGTTGGCCATTTGCTGCACTATTAGGTGTACCGATAGCGTTCGATATGGTGTTCCGTAAAAAACTCTATTTAGATTTTTCCATATGGTCTGGAATTTCTGCTACCATCATCCTATTACCAATGATTCTAATTGATTCGTTACATTATGGTCGATTGATTATAGCACCGTTAAATATTATCAAATATAACGTTTTTAGTAATCGTGGTGGTCCAAATCTATACGGTACAGAACCATTTACCTACTATCTAATCAATGGTTTTCTTAATTTCAATTTTGTTTGGGTAAGACGCTAAAAACATGAACGTTAACGTTAAATAGCGTAACGTAGAAGTCTTTAATAATATTAATGCGTTTTTTTGTAGGTTTTTGCATTATTGTGTCCGGTAGCTATAATTTTAGCGTATTTCTTCGTACCATCGAAAAATCGCAATACGTTATCTTTACCGTATTGGTTATCATTAAGTCCGTTATATTTATGGTTGAGTGTTTTTATGTTACAAGCACATAAAGAGGAACGATTTTTATTCCCTATATATCCAATGATTTGTTTATGTGGTGCTATAACGATAGATATTATCCAGAAATTATGTTTCCGTATATGGAATTTAATCAAAATTGTACCATATGGTACACATTATTTGGATTATACGATATTTATAATGATTATAACGGTAGCAATAACTGGAGCTTTAAGTAAATTTGATTTATTTATTAGTAAAGTTAGGGAGTTTTCGCATTGACGCTAAATCGTTAACGTTATAGTGTGACCTACAAAATTTATAGTCAAACTAGCGTTGACCTTGAATGAGGTAACAAACGTATGTCTATACTTTACTGTTTAAAGTACCGTAAAATCCGTATAGATGGCATCACTGTGTCAACTATCTGAATCACTAAGTACGCTAAGACATACGTTTATTGTCGCATTGTAGCGTTTGGGAAAACTCTCTATTTTTATTGTTTATTAATATTTTTTTGTAAAAATTTTAGATATATCCCGGATATTCTCGTTATATACAAATTATCATGCACCTAATGATTTATTAATGGAATTCAATCGTTATCCATTAGAAACAACGAATTTCAATAAAGAAACAACAATTAATGTATGTATTGGTAAAGATTGGTACCGTTATCCATCATCATTTTTCCTACCAAATACCCATTGGAATGTACGTTTCATTAAATCTCGATTTAATGGTATTTTACCAGCACCATATGCTCAAGACTTGAATGCCACCAAATTGATCCATAAACATTTCAATGATCAGAACAGAGAGGAACCAAGTGTCTATTTTGATATTAATAAGTGTCATTTTCTATTAGATTTATCATTAAATGATAATGATAATGATGATAATGATGGAAAAGAGACTGATTTAGAACCAAATTATTCGAAATTTCTAGATAAATGGAGAATTATCAAAACTATACGATTTTTAAATACGGAAAAATCACATCGATTTTTCCGGGCATTCTATATACCGATATTAACAGAGAAATTTGTTAAATATGGTAATTTAAATTTATTACAAACCACTAAATGGAAAATTAAATAATTTAATTAATAACTTAAATTAAATTAAACATTCCTGTTTTTTTTTGTAAATTACACGATAATCTATAAAATTTATAATCAAGTGTGCTATGCGAAACGTATGTCCGAGATAGATGAAGCCAGTAACGCCATCTATATGAATGTTGCAGTAGCCAAGGCTCATTTGACTATAAATTTCGATATTTGTTAAAGATGCAAATAAAAATGTTTAGATTTATTTATTGGTTTATATTGAAAAATTACAAAATAAATGAATGTCGTAGCTTTATTGGTACTATAATCTAGAAAATTTGTGGTCAAGTATACCACAAGAAAACATACGTCTTTACTTGTTGTTTTTTATTTGTATCGATCAACTACGACTTGATACAAGATCGATTATTTTAGAGTCGATTTTCGATTATATGTACCAATCAAGCTACGACATTCAGTAGAGTTGATAAAGGCGGCTAATTTGAAAATATTACCAAATTTTTGGTGTTTTTTTCTTCAAAATAGTTTTATTACAAAATAATTGACATTAGTATAATAGATGAGGTATATTAAATATCAAAAACAAAAAAAGTTTCTCAAGTCTTCTTATCATATCACTAGAAACAGACTTATATAACAAATCAGACTATTTGTCCAAAATTTTTGTTAGTTTTCTTTTTTTTTAAATTAATTAATTAAAAACGTATTAAACTAGCCCTGAGATGTGGTGGTAATACCCGTCGTCGTCTAAACCGTACCGTTGTTATACGTTCATTATTATCGATAATTTTCGATTTATATGTTAATTGTAATTCGGAATCGATATAATAAAAAATTTTGATTTCCTCAACACCGGCATCCCATCTTTTATATTTTGGATACGGGATATTTACATCGGTATTGAAGGATTTTGGTGAACCTTAAATTAAAAGAGAAAAAAAAGAAGCAATTTAATAGGGCTGGGCGCGATTTTCGATATATCGACACAATGTCGATAAATAGTCGACTATCGACAGTGTGTACAGCGATAATTCAGATCAGAGTGAATTATGAACTAAAGTCGTTGATTAGATCAATCGTCAAGCTCTTCCATATAAACAATATTGATCTAGTCCATAATAGTCAAATTTATTAAAGTACGAATCAAGTTACGACTCTATATTCTCAATTCACTGGCTACTTTGATCTGAAATATTGTTATTCACTATTATTGTAGAAATATTTATAGTCAAGTGTGCCATGATAAACTTATGTCGTAGTGTACCTGTTAATTCAAATAATTGAAACAATACTGCCATCTATTTGAATCAATCTAAATTAATAGCGACTTTTAATTTGTTTTTAAACAAATTAACATTAACCTAACTTATTGTTAATATGACAGGTTAGTGGTAAAGTGTCGACATACGTTTTTGACGTCACTTACTTGACTATAAATTTTGTAGATCACACTGTAAATGTAAATAATGAGGATAATTATGAATAAATACAAACCATCATTTTTGAAATATTGTTGTAAAATTGTGATATCAATAAAATGTGTAACTGGACTATATCCTAAGATAATACTTTTAAATAATATTGTTAATTTGTTTTTGGCTTCAACATCACTGACCGAATTATGTTGGATATCTTTTAATATACGAAATAATAATTGTGTTAAAGCATTTGTATTGTTTTCAGGTTCTTTAAAAATCCTACAAAAAACAACAAATTTGTTAACAAATAAACAATAATAATAATAATAATAATAGTACTCAATTAAGATTAATTTTTTATTAGCACTAGGCATGGTTTCGGTGTTGTCTCTCTCTCAGTCAAGTTTTTGTATCAAAAAATTCCGGAAATTATAAATAAAACTCGAATCACATAACAACAAAATCAACAATTTGAAACACAATAATCGTTGCTGATAACGCCTCTAATTCCATTTTGTGTTGGTTTTTGGAAAAGCTCTTGTCAGAGAGAAAAAAAAGTTTCAGCTAGCTGAGGAACTTCTTCTAAACAACAGTTTTGAGCAACAATGGATGGGGGAACCACGATGATAAAAGGCAACGTTGCTTTCTGTTGTTCGATGTGTTTGTTGTCGTTTCTTATGTCTATATATGTGGTTGTCTATGTGTAAGGCAGACCGGAAACTGTATACAGGAACGGTTTTCCAACTACGAACATAGGTGAGAGTGATGGTCATAAGGTTCCTCATAAGTGGAAGCGAAATTCTATTATACAGAGTAGCCGACGTGTAGTAAACACAAGTTGAATGGAGGGTTGTACACATTCAAACAGTGGAAATAACAATAGGGTTCAGGTAGAAATTGTAGGGTAACAGAGATGAAATGATGCGAACATTGGCACTCTTCACAAGTGCGACAGAGCCAACAAAATTCGCAACAGTTGCTCTTAGTAGCAAATCTTAATTAAACTAGATCAAAATAAAACTGTATTATCATAAGTATTAGAAACAATTACAACGGAAAGTCTATCCCAACATTCTTTTACTATCTGACTACTATGTTCGGACTCCGACCGCCAATACTATATATACAGTACAGCTACAATTAACCCGTACAATCTAATAGTATGTGTGATCAACAAAATCTATGGTCAATGACATCAGCAACGTATGTCTAGACTTTATTGTTTATCACTCACCTGTCAATGAATAGATGGCGTTACTGTAGTGAACACCTGAACTATTACACATACAACGACATACGTTTTGTCATGGCACACTTTGACCATAAGTTTTATAGATCACACTGTATACCAAAATAAATAAGGAATAATACGGAAAATCATAAATTTGAAACGTTATCATAAATAAATATGATAATCGGTGTTTTTTTTTCGTTATAATAAAAATTCATGGTATTTTTGATAATAATTTCAAAGATGATAATGAATTTCTTCTATAATTCTAATATTAATTACGGGTAATTGTAGCTCATACTAAATTCAAAGATATTTTACAATTTAATACTAAAATGTTGATAGTATTGGTGGTTATTATAATTAAACAAATTATAATTACAATTAATTATACAACAAGAAACAATTTACGTATTAACACAAATAATAATGATGTATGAGGCGACATTTAGTTGTCAAATTAGAGATTAATTATGGATAAATGTAGCTTATAATAATTTTTAAAAAATGATAACGGATAACCGATAAACAAATATTAAACAACAAGTTGGATAAGGCAAGAGTTTGTCGTACGCGTCCAAGTTTAGAACACGAGTTTAAAGGACAAGTGCGACGAAGGCCTTATCCAACGAATTGTTTATACTATTTTTTCTACTTTGCCCTTTTTATGCATTTTAAAATAAAAAAAATCGGCATGATGTCAGACATCTATATTTAGGGATTTTCGTTGAGGTTGGTCATGATGATATTTGACAGATATTCACAACTATAAATTGTGTTCTATAATTGCTCGAACAGATACGTCACGTTTTATAATTTCTCGACGTCGTGTTTTATATCGTGTTGTGTGACACTAAAAAGCAATAACTTTTGTGTTTTATTATAGGTATATTTATTATACAAGTTTGCAATCACAGAAAGGTTTAAATAAATTGAAAATTGTTCTAATAAATCAGAATTTTATTAGACTGTTAGTGTCACACTTTTAGTACACGTACCGGCTGTGAAATTATAAAACGCGGCGTTGTAACTCATGTGATCCCGCCTGACCAACATTAAAAAATAAAAGTTTCAACACAAATTTGTTTCAAAACAGTTTTGTGATGGAAACTGTTGCGTAATGACTTCATTATAGACGCAAAATAGAAAAATATAATTTGATAATATTTTAATGATTTAAGTGGAATTTAAGGGATTCTTGAATACAATGACTAAATGTAGCTCAAATTATAAACTACAAATTTATTTATTCTTAAAAATAATTACTAAAATACAGAACACAGTCAAAAAAAGAATTAAATATAATCTTAATTAAAAAACATCATCACAAATCATCTTGTAAAATATCAGCCATTAATTGTTTATCTTTTAAAACACGATTAATTTCATCCTCATTCCATTGTAAATGGATTTTATTTAAACGTGAATCCTTTTTCCGTACAATCCGTATAATACCTTTCGTTTCAATTAATATACAAACATTAAAAAATTCACTATGATCAATAATTTGTATATTCCGTTTTAGACAGATCTTTCGATAGGTTTCATGTAAACGTCCAATTGTGATATCTTTATTCTTTGATTTCTTCAATATTAATATAATTGTACATAATATTAGTTTTTGTTGTAACGGAAACGTATTATCATCAAGATCATTTGTTAAATTCTGACTATTATTATAGATATTATTGAGAATTGTTAAGACTTGTTGTATATCAACAACTTTCTTATCATTTCGACAATTCTCTAATGATTTCAATATCGTATCATTATCACCACCATTATTATCATCAATTAATTCAATAACACGTCGTCCTATATCTAAGGCACGTCGTACATCACCAGAAATTGCTGCCACTTTACCAGCCAACATTTGTAAAGCAGTCGGTGTGAAAATCTCACAAATACCAGCAGTTTTTAAACGTTTCATGAAAATCTCAATAATCTGTTGTTTCGTATATGGTGAGAAATGTAATAATTGTGGTTTTAATTCACAACGTATTTGTAAACGTGGCAGGATACGATCGGTTAGATCTAAAGCATTTGCAATACCGATTAGTATCAATCGAGATTTTGGTCGTGATGGCCATTCGAAAATTGTATACAAAACTGATTGATTCTTACTTTCTAATTGATCGATTTCATCCAAAACCAATAAACTGAAAAATAATAATAATAATGATAATAATAATAGTCTTTCGACTTTATAATCAAGTGTGCCATGAGAAACGTATGTCTTTACTTGACTAACTATAGGTCAAAGCAGGCTAGCAACCAACAATACACTTACTCAAATTGTCGATAGTTCGAACGAATTATGAAACGCAGTTCGAGCAATTATAGAACGACCTGTCGTTGTTAGTTTGAGTAAAGAATATTAATAAAACGTAACCGTTACTGTATGAATCAAGTTACGACACTACTTGACCTGACCTGGTGTTGTCTATCCAGTATTCTACTTACATTGTTTTATGATTCTTTGTTGTTAAATAATTTTCAATAGCTGCACGATGATCTTTTTCCGATTTCCCACCAATTTTTAGGTTTAATTCTTTAGAAATTTCCGAAAAAACGGCATTCGACGATTTGATTGCTGTACAATTGATATAAATATGTTTCAATTGTGTTGAAATCTGCAAAAAAATTCAATCAATTATATAAAACAATTACAAAAAATTCAAAACAATTTACATTATCTTGTTGTAAAATTAGATTTAAAGATGCAGTTTTCCCAGTTCCTGGTGGACCACTGACATACAAACTACCCGATTTGTTTTCCAATAAATTGGTTGCAATAAAATCTTGTAATTGTTGGATTTCCAATTCACGACCAGGCATTTCTGTTGGATATGTACTGTGTAAGGCTTTTCTTGCATTTAAATAAACATCATTTGTAGAATTTTCGAAATTTTCACAATTTTCTTTAGATTCCTCTAATATTGTTGTATCATCAAACAGTTTCTTTCGATTATGTTTTTCGGTATTTTCCGAGATTTTCTTCAATTTTGGTGGACTGGCTTGAATCGAATCATTAATAATAATTCGATTTTCATTTGGACGTTTTGTTGGACTTTTAATTGGTGATGATGATGTTGGTGAATTTAAATCTAATTTCTCTAAAAGTACAGTCGGTGTTAATGTTAATTTATCATTTACAGGAATTTTTCGATTATCCGGTGTTTTTGGATTTGTTAATAATTTTCGTTGATTTGGTGGTGTTTTTGATCGTTGTTGTTGTTGATGTTGTTTCCGTCTAGTTTTCACTAATTTTGTATCATCTTCTTCATCACTTTCTGATGAAATTGTATAAATCGGTGTTACACATTGTCGTCTTGGACGTCTGGTTGTTTCTAGATTTCCTTGATTTGGTTGTCTTGTTGATGATCTTCTTGAGATTGTCGTCATTTTCTTATAGAAACTAAACAAAATTTTAGGTTAATTTAAAGAGCATTTATTATTAAGAAACAATTAAAGGAAAACTAAAAGAAATACCTGTGAAATTTTTGGAAAATACTCGCTAATAATGCAGCAACAATAAATAAAACATGCACCAATCATCAACCACCTGTTATTATTGTTTTGGCGCCAATACAATTGACCTACCTTTAACAATAACCTACTTGCGGCAGCAAAATATGCCACGTTTTTAAATTCAACATTATTGGGTATGGATGTCACAAATCCATACCAAGGTTTTTTTGATCAACTGACCATAGGCCAGCAAATGTTATAACTGTTGATATTATTGACTAGTTCACGTAGATTTATTGGAATTCTTTCCGTCACTGATGCAAATGACGTCACAAACAGCTCCAAACTCATCAATGAAAGATTCCATCAAAATTCTGCCTAATTAATAAACGTATCATATATGGGAGGTATCCAAATGGACTATTAAGTAGTTCAAAAATAATCATCGAAAACCTTAGAAGAATTACCAAAATATACCGCGAAATATCGCATAGAGAAATAACTAGAGAATTTTGAGGACAAAGGTTGATCAAAAATAGTTCATTTAAAGGTAAATATCCGAAAAAACAATTGGGCAATTCAAGATTAGTAGTTCTTTTGTAGCCGGAAGTTATAGTGGCGCCTCTAGTGAGCAATATTGTAGATTGATCATAAAAGAATGTGACGTCATCGTCCTTCTCTTTCATTGTGGATTTCTAGCGAGTGTTGTTGCACGTTTTAAATTTCCTGTTATCTTATCAATCTTCTAGCTTTTTGGGCTAGAAAATTATTTAACAGGACAATATGAGAGCTAAGGTAAATTATCTATATTAATTTATTGATAGATTTATAGATTTTTTAGAATTTCCATCAAATTTCCGGAATATTCCCACCACCATTGTTTAAGTGTTTTCCCCCATTTTAATTACATAAAAAGGGTTGATAATGATAATGATGAGATGTGAAACTTTTTATTTTGTTTGTATGTTTCGAGAGTTTTACCAATTTATGAATTTTTGTTCTAATTATATGCATCTTTAGTAACCCTAACCTCAAACTTTTTGGAATCCTTTTTAAATCTAAAATACAGTAGAACCTGATTATAACAACATTTCAAAGAGCTGTAATAATTGTTCAAATAATTTAAATAATTATATATTTGCAGTGGCGTAAGAAGCGTATGCGTAGGCTAAAGCGAAAACGCAGGAAGATGCGTGCGAGGTCCAAGTAAACTATTGACGGTAAGTTCCTCTTTTTCCTTGATTTTCACCCTGCCACCCTAATAAAAACACACTAAAAAAAACTACATAAATGTTTCATTTATGTAGGTTTTTCTTAATTAGGGTTAAATTACGATGATCACAAATCTTCCTGAGTTATTTATTATGTAAACAATTCAGATAATTATTGTGATACATCACTCTTATTGTTATTTTGTTTGTTTTAAGTTATTAATTGATTGATTTTTATTTTACAGGCACACTCCATACGTGTTAGAGGTTATATTCCAGAAATTGACTCTCCAGTATGGAATTCATTTAATTAATAAAAATTCAGAAAATTCTTGTCCTTTGATTAACAGATTTGTATTTGTTGTATCATTGGGTAACCAAAAAAATTATAAAAACCCTTCTCAAAAAGATATTTTCGTTTGATTTGTTTCACCCTTATGTAAATTAGTTTCTATTTGTATGTGAATGTTTAAAATGAGTTTCGTAAGTTTCGGCTGATTGCTACTCTACTGTAATTTTTAAATTTCGCGCACCTTTAGTCACGTGATTTTGCATAAAGCAGTGTTGCCAATCTGTCATTCCATTCATCAGAAAATCTTCGAAAAATTGAGTCTTTGTGTTTCAACAAATTAAATCATGGTGCATTTATGTTATTTAATTCTCAACAAATACAATCAGAAGGAAAAGAAATTTAAAATTTCCAAAAAATTAAGATATTTGTTCAGAAGAAGTAATGTTGGCAACACTATAGAGGAAACAGAATAATCTAGCCGTCAGATAATGTTGAACTGTTCGGCTCCTTCCAGACCAGGCGAATCAGAATCAATCCGAAACTGTTTCACGGATTTGATTGGTCGTAGCTAGATTGATTCGGACTGAATCGGTCTGAAGGATAAGTAAGCGATTGGATTGCTTCTTATACACGCTGGCTTGTGCAAATCTTTGTCAGTCAGATTCAAGTTGATTCTGATTGATTTAGAATCGCTTGGTCTAAAAGCAGACTAAGAAGTGGTGAAATACCGTCACTGTCCTATGCATAATCGAGACCGTCGTGACAACCCCTTATAAACTATGCTTAGAAATGGAAATGGTAGCCTTAAAACATTTCTCATGGAAAGCAGCAGATGGCGTCTCAAAATTGACATCGCCAATAGAATTTAGCCGAACAAGTGCGAATAACATTGCATCATCTGATCGCTAGACAGTTATAGATTACGTCCTGTTATTATCATCCTTTGACAACCTAAAATGCGGAAACGTCAAAATACCGTTTTGTTGTCAAAAAATAATAATCCAGACATATGTGTCAATTGACCGGATAATTTTTCTTTTCTATTTTCTATTTTTTCAGTGAAAAAGAAAACACGTTGATTTTGTTTTGGAAATTATGACGACAACAACATTGAAATTGGATGATTTAGTTGAATCTGTTTCATTATATACACAAAAGAGTACAATATTACATTTATATGTTAGCCCATTTATATGTATTTATATAATATGGTTGTATATATGGTGTGGTATTTATGGGTTTTTTGAACATTACGAAGGTGGTTTTGTTGGTTTAGCAATCATCGGTTGTATACAAATCTTGTGTTGTTTAGCTTGTTACTGGTCGGTACATGTAAACTGTTTTTTTACATGTCGGAAAGTAAGTCAAACTTTCTAACCAATACCATCATTGTTACCCAAAAAATTATGTATTTTTCTAGGAGAAAAACCCACAACAAGCAACTGTTGCCAAAGTTGTACCAACTGCCAATAATGGATCATCAGAACTTGTGCGATTACAACATGCAAAAGTATTTATATTATAATGTGTGATCTATAAAATGTATGGTCAAAGGGTGCCATGACGAACGTATGTCCTAGTTTGATTACTACAGTAACGCCATCTATACAATTAGTACGGTGGAAAGCAGTAAAGTGTAGACATACGTTCGTTACGTCATACTTGACCATAAATTTTTTTAGATCACATTGTAGAGTGTCTCATTGAAAAATACCCCTTCGTTTCACCAACATGACTTAAAGTTAAACTCCAAGTTAAAGGTACCCCTTGATAAACAGGAACAGATGGGGGTATTATTCTGTGCGACACCCTATGTGCATCATTATTATTATTATTATTATTATCATCGTTGAAGGATAATCCAGATATATGGTTTATTTTCCAAAAAACCAAATACCTCTGGGATGCAGATAAGAAAACATTTCGTGGCTTAGAATTTCCCATCCATAAACAATACTCTGAATATTTATCATGGAAAGGTTATCAAGATGATAAAGATATACAACAAGCTGAACAATTATATGGTCGAAATGAATTAGATATGATTGTACCGGAATTTATGGAATTATTTAAAGAACGTGCAACAGCCCCATTTTTTGTGTTTCAAGTATTCTGTGTTGGTTTATGGTGTTTAGATAAATATTGGTACTATTCAATATTTACATTGATTATGTTGATATTATTCGAATGTACTTTGGTACAACAACAATTACGTAATATGGCTGAGATACGTAAAATGGGCAATAAACCATATAATATCTATGTGTATCGGAATCGAAAATGGCGTATGATTTTAACAAATGAATTAATACCCGGTGATATTATATCAATAGTCCGGTCACAGAAAGATCAATTAGTACCTTGTGATGTGGTACTATTAAGAGGTTCATGTATTCTGGATGAAAGTATGCTAACTGGTGAATCAGTACCACAAATGAAAGAATCAATAGAAATGTTCAATATTAATAATAATTTAGATCCGGATAATGATAGTAAACTACATATATTATCAGGTGGTACTAAAGTTGTCCAACATACACCACCCATTAAACAAACTAGTGGTTTACGGTCACAAGATAATGGATGTATTGCATATGTTTTACGTACCGGTTTCAATACCTCACAAGGTAAATTATTACGAACCATCTTATTTGGTGTCAAAAGAGTCACTGCTAACAATAAAGAAACATTCGGTTTTATTATGTTCCTGTTAATATTTGCAATTGCTGCTGCTCTATATGTCTGGCAAAAAGGTTGTGAAGATCCAACGAGAAATCGTTATAAATTATTCCTGGAATGTACATTAATTTTAACATCAGTCATACCACCGGAATTACCAATTGAATTATCATTAGCTGTGAATACATCATTATTAGCCTTATCAAAATTGGGTGTATATTGTACGGAACCATTTCGTATACCATTCGCTGGTAAAATTGATATTTGTTGTTTTGATAAAACCGGTACATTGACCAGTGATAATTTGATTGTTGAAGGTGTAGCATTAGCTACCAATGATAATACAATAACAACAATCAATGATGTACCACAAGAAACGGTACAAGTCCTAGCGACTTGTCATTCATTAGTCCAACTCGATGATGGTCTAGTTGGTGATCCATTAGAGAAAGCTACTTTGCAAGCTATCGATTGGAATTTAACAAAATCCGATGCTGTTATACCGAAACGTAGTAAATTATCAGCAATGAAAATCTTTCAACGTTACCATTTTACATCAACATTGAAACGTATGTCATGTATTGCCGGTTATAATCAATCCGGTACGACGGAAACGAATTATTTGGGTGTGGTGAAAGGTGCACCGGAAACATTAAAACCAATGTTTGAACAGATACCGGAACGTTATGAGGAGGTCTATTTGGAATTATCACGACGTGGTGCTAGAGTTTTAGCATTAGGTTGGAAATTGATTGGGAAATTGACGACACAAGAATTACGCGATTATACCAGAGATGATGTTGAAAATGGATTGAAATTTGTTGGGTTTTTGATAATATCGTGTCCATTAAAGAGTGATTCTAAAGCGGTGATTAAAGAATTACAGAATGCATCACATTGTATCGTGATGATAACAGGTGATAATCCATTAACAGCCTGTCATGTCGCTAAAGAATTGAAAATTACCACGAAAAAAATATTGGTATTAACGGAGCAAGTAGCAACAAATCAATGGTTATGGCAAAGTATTGATAATACCCATAAATATGAATTAGATTATGATTATAAAATTTTGGTACAAAAATATGATTTATGTATAACTGGTGATGGTTTATATAATTTAAATAATTCATTTAATAATTATTTAAATTTAATTCTATCATATATTAAAGTGTTTGCACGTTTTGCACCGAAACAAAAAGAATTGATTATTGTCCGTTTAAAGAATTACGGTTATACAACATTAATGTGTGGTGATGGTACGAATGATGTGGGTGCATTAAAACATGCCGATGTTGGTGTAGCAATTCTAACAAATTCACCCGAAAAACTACCACAACAACAACAACAACAAATTAATGAGATAAGAGAGAGAATTGATAAGGAGAAAGAACGTAAATTGAAAGAATTACAAACAACATTACGGAATAGAAATAATCATGTACGTCCAACGACAACAACAACAACACCACCTTTAACAGCTCATGAACAACGTGAAAAATTACAAGCAAATATCAATAAAATGATACAAGAGATGGATGAACCGCAAATTGTTAAATTAGGTGATGCTAGTATTGCATCACCATTTACTAGCAAATTATCATCAATTCTATGTAGTAAGTTTTGGTTTCTCCCCTTTTTGAGAGTGGGATTCTGTAACAAGTCCTCGTCAACAAGGACTATTTTGGTGGTTAAACGGTATTCTGTAAACAAGTCGTCGTCAAGTCTTCTCCCCACCAATATTAAACCGAGTTACACACCAAAACCTACAACCTACTGATTCTTTTGTTGCTTTATGAGTGAGGCAAAACAAGTCGACAAGTACCTTAGTACAGAATACCAAAGTCCTAGTAGATGTTCAACACCGACAGTGACAATGACTCTGTTCCAGAATCCCACCGATTCAGTCTTTTTTTGGGTGATTTAACTTGATTTATTTATGTTTATTTCTTTTCTAGTTTGTCATATTATCAAACAAGGTCGATGTACATTAGTGACAACATTACAAATGTTCAAAATATTAGCATTAAATGCATTAATCTTAGCTTATACACAATCAGTTTTATATTTAGATGGAATTAAATTAAGGGACATGCAAGCTACATTACAAGGCTTATTATTGGCAGCTTGTTTTCTATTTATTTCAAGATCAAAGGTAGTTCATTATTATTAAAACAATAATAATAATAATAATAATAATAAACTGTTTTAGCCATTGAAAACTTTATCAAAACAACGTCCATTACCAAATATTTTCAATTTCTATACAATAGCAACAGTTTTATTACAATTTACTGTACATTTTTTGTGTTTAATCTATTTGGTACATGAAGCCAAATTACGAACACCAGAGTAAGTATTATTGTTTGTCAGAAATAATACAATAGAGTTCGGTTATAGCGACAATCAAATAACGAACAAAATATACAGTACGATCTATAAATTGTATGGACAAATGAGTATTGATTTTAAATGACGTATGTCGTTTATTAATAACCTGTCATAATAAAATAGGTTAATGTTAATGACATGTATAGATGGCGTTACTGAACTATCGCGTACGTAACGACATACGTTTGTCATGGCACACTTTGACCATAAATTTTATGAATACATACTGTTCGTGTTGTGTTAGTTTTGTCGTAATAAACGAGTTGTCGTTATAACCGAGTCTTACTGTAATAATTATTATTATGATTAATTATTATTATTATTATCTAGGGAAGAAAGAATAAATGCAACTAAAACTATACTAATGGATGAAGAAGAAGAAGATGAACTATTCCAACCGAATATTATTAATAGTACCGTTTATATTATTTCGATGGCATTACAAATTGCAACATTTGCTATAAATTATAGGGTAAATTTCTTATTTCTAAGGGTGAGACCGTAACGATCGCCCCGTTCAATTCCAACTAGAGCAACTCGATGTTTTGAGGCGCCTTCAAAGCCTTCCTCTGCATTATAGTTGACAGACATCTTGAGGCTTCTTCGAGTAAGGTCGCTTTCAATTTTAAGGAATCTCCATGAATACGACCGTTAGTATGTGTTTCTTTGCAAATTTTTGCGACCGTACCGTAAAAGCAAACTAATACGCGGAATCCCTAAGACGGACGGATCGTGACGGTCTCACTGTAATCACACCTTTTTTAACAAAAAAAAAACTTTCAGGGCAATCCATACATGGAGAGTTTATGGCAAAATAAAGCATTATTGTATAGTATTCTGGGTTCAGGTGGTTGTGTATTGGCATTAACATTAGGCATTGTACCTGAACTAGCTAGCCAATTTGAAATCATCGATTTCCCACCAGATGTAAATAATGTTTCTATCTATACAGGGTGGCACAGGTGTTTTTCTTTTGGTTTACCGGTTTCTGGAGCCAGACGTGCGACTCGGAGCGGACCTCCTGAGTCACACCTGAACGGACAGAAAAAATCTTGGCCACCCGGTTTTTTTTTTCAACTGATTTTATTTGAAAAAATATTTTTTCCAGTTTCGAATAATATTGTTGCAAGTTTTATTTGCTGACTTCTTCTTTTCGTATTTGGTCGATCGGATCTGTTTATGGTTGTGTGGTGAAGGGAAAATGAAAATATCATAAGAAGAGATTTGATGAAACCACTGATTTTTTTCAGAAATAGATGGTTTATTTAAAAATTATAAATTTTAAGCAAAAAAAAGAGAAGAGTTATAATCATTCCATCACTAGTTTGTTTTTTTTTTCAACGTTTTGGTTGCCGTAGGTTTGGAAATTTTCTATTTAATACAAGAGTGGATTAGATACTAATTTAAATTAATTAATTAATTGAATTGAAATATTTTTGTAGGAAATCAGTTGAACTGTGTATTGTATTTCTAGTCCACCAAATATAATAATTTGTAATTTAAATGTTGAAATATAATAATAAAAAAAAATTATAATAATATATTAAACAACAAGTTGGATAAGGCAAGAGTTTGTCGCACGCGTCCAAGTTTAGAAAAAGAGCCGCAAAGCGGAGAGTTTTCTAAAGGACAAGTGCAACAAAAGCCTTATCCAACGAGTTGTTTGTACTATTTTTTCTATTTTGCCCTTTGTATGCCTTTTAAAATAAAATAATCGGCATGATATCAGACATCTATATTTAGGGAATTTCGTTGCGGTTGGTCATGCTGATATTTGACATATTGACAACTATAAATTGTGTTTTATAATTGCTCGAACAGATACATCACGTTTTATAATTTCTCGAGGTCGTGTTGTGACATTAAAAAGCAATAACTTTTGTATTTTATTATACAGTATATTTATTATACAAGTTTGCAATCACGAAAAGGTTTAAATAAATTGAAAATTGTTCTAACAAATCAGAATTTTATTAGACTGTTAGTGTCACACTTTTCCTGCACGTACCGACTGTGAAATTATAAAACGCGGCTTTGTAACTCATGTGTGCTCCAGCATCACCAACATTAAAAAATAAAAGTCTCAACACAAACCTGTTTCGAAACAGTTTTGGGATGAAAACTGTTGCGTAATGACTTCATTATAGTAGACGCAAAATAGAAAAACCAATGTATCAGTGTATCAATTTTTATCTAAAATTTGGAACTAATAAAAATGCCATAAAAATATAAATTAAAGGAGAAATCATGTATTAATTAGATAACATTAAAATAATACAAAAAAAATAAATTTTTGATTAACTTATACCTATATAATATATATATTATTTATATATTTATATGCTTCAATAATAAATACATCATCACATATACAAAGATACATCTCATCACTAAGTATATAAGGGTGTGTCTACACGGGAAAGTTTTCTCCCACCCCTGCCACCACCGGCGAGGAAAACCCCCGTATAGACACACCCTAATGTCGCAACAATTTTATTTTCTTTTGAAAAATTGCATGAAGCAAACACTTTGTTTTCCAAAATAATAGAAACGATAAATTTCCAAAAAAGCCCTAGTTTTTTTCTTCTTTGAATTGAATTCACCTCAACATTTTCTTAATATAAAAATAAAAATTATTACTATTTATATCTATTTTTTTTTTCTGTATTAATATCAAGAAAAATTGCAACGGGATAGTAGAGGGATAGGAGCAAAGAAACTTATTTGTTTTTTAACAATAATCTAGCAATATTTTAGGGGTTTTTTTCCTATAAAAAAATGCGAACACTTTTTTTTTCGTGTGATAAAACCATCTATAGATAACAACTTGGACAGGATGATCTTAATATAATATAATCGGTGCTATTTTTAACTTTATCAACTACCAATAGAAAACTCCTTGACTGAAGTGATTTAAGTGAAAAATAAGAATTTATAGCTTGATTTAATTATAGAGAATAACTGGGATAGGGGGTGCTAAATTTCGTTTCTTACAATTAGAATTAAATTAATCAAATGACCCTCTCACAAATATTTTTCAAAAAAAAAACATCCCTACTGTATTGTTTTATAAATTATTAAAAACACAGAATCTTTGTTGTTG
>JAZBHA010000572.1:9467-26833 GCA_037464855.1 Iselma pallidipennis
ATATTTATTTACACAATTTACAATAAATATATATATTTAGTTAATATGTCGTAGTTTTATTGAATAAATAGTAAAATTCCTATATTTCCTGACTAATTCGTTTAAAAATACCTCCAAGAGAGTGTTGGTCACGTGGTCCCACACCACATGCAAATCAGTTTATCGCTGACCTGCGACCAGTTGAGCTGCCAGTTGGACTAGTTTAGTGACGAAAAAAAATTGTTATTTTTATCCCCAAATTAACAATTAATTTGCACCACCACCACCATTACCAACCCTTTTGTATGTTCTTCGAACAAAGAAGAAATAGTCACGTTTTGTCCACCACCAATGAAACGTGAATTGATGAATTTGCGTTCGAATTTCTATATAAATATCATCGCCATTAATATAGTTCAGTTCAAAATAGATTTTCGTTCAAGTATGTGTTGTTGCTGTTGTTGTTGTGGTTCTTGTTGTTGATATTATATCAATATAGAGTGAAAATAATGAATGAATCAAGAGATAATTTGAAAAGTCGTGTTTATTACTCGGCCAAAGAGGGTATGTCATTAGCCCTTTATACATTACTTTTGGGCGTTGAAAAACAAGACATTAACGAAGTCCTAGATCAGGTAGGTATTCAAAATAAATTGCCTCTTTATTAGAATTAATAGATCTTTGTGGTTGTGTAGAAATTTATTGAAGATGATGGGCAAGAGTGCACACCATTGATTGTGGCTGCCCGATTAGGACACGATAAAGTAATGAGAATGTTATTAACGAAATTTAAACCGAATTTAGAGACTGAAGGAACAGTGAAATTTGATGGTTTCGTTATTGAAGGGGCCAGTGCTTTGTGGTGTGCAGCATGTGCAGGTAATCCACCCCATACAACCCCACAAAACAATTGACAGATAAAAGTAAGGTTAGGTTTTTCTAATTGAAAAAAAAAGTCCAAATATTTTTGAAATAATCGAAAATTGATCACAAAAACTACGATATTTCGTCGAAATTATTGCTAACAATAACTATTTAAATCTGAATTGTTGTTGGTGTATGTTCAGTGTTGACTTAACCTCAAATTTGTGGTGGGTCTTGATGGGGACATTAAAATTGTGAAAAATCGTCTTTTAGGTCATTTAAATGTGGTGAAAACTCTAGTAAAAGCCGGTGCTGATGTTAACCATCCAACAAAATCGAATTCCACCCCATTACGAGCGGCCTGTTTCGATGGAAGACTGGATATTGTTAAGTATTTAACTTATCATCGTGCTGATATTAATATAGCGAATAAATATAATAATACATGTCTTATGATTGCTGCTTATAAAGGCCATTTAGATGTTGTAAGTTTAGATTTTTTTATTATAAAGAATATATAAAATAGTTATACGACAATTTTAGGTTAGTTTCTTGTTAGAAAACGGTGCTAATCCGAATGAGAAAGCATTATGTGGTGCAACAGCATTACATTTTGCAGCTGAATGTGGTCATGTAGCTGTTGTTAAAGAATTATTAAAATATAATGCTGAATTCATGATTAATGATTCTGGTATGACACCAATTAAAGCAGCAGCTGAACGAACTAGAGCTGAGGTTGTTGAATATCTTGTCCAAAGACCAGAAATTTCAATAGAAGACCAAATTGAAGCATTAGAATTATTAGGTGCTTCATATGCTAATGATAAAGAAAATTACGATATTATTAGAGCTTATAAATATCTACATAAATCAATGAAATTACGGTAAGTTGGATTTGTGTTGGAGCGAAAAAAAAAACCTCTCTAAACTGTGTATATTTAACAAAAATTTCCATTTGAAATCAGATAATCGTATACAAAAACATAGACGTTGTGATGGTGTATTTTTAGCACAACAAGGTGAATGTTAACGTTCTTTTTTGAGGATTTTTCAGTTGAAAATCTGCGTACATTATCGCGTTTTTCTAAATTTATCACTTCCTAGTTGTCTTTGTTATTAGAATAACGGGCAATATGTATTTTCTTTGTCCATTTCAAATACTACTTAAAGGTCAATTTTTTTACTAAAAACACGTGTATTTACATTTGGAAATTTCGTCGTAATGATGACGAGGTGGGTTTTTTTTTTCGGTTCGATTTGAAAATTTGCCAATTTTATACCAACCAACAATAAAAATAGAAGAAAATTGAGTGGTGTACCTATCGGAAAAGGTGTATCAAATTGATTATAATTCGTAATTTGTAATGTCCTTTCTGGAAAAATCTTTTTCGTCATATGTTAGTGTTGGAGTATTTTTTTAAAAAGTGTTGAGACTTTGCCAACAAACGAACAATGCTTTTGATCAAAGTAGATTGTAGTCTTTGATTAAGTCTGGCATTTTATGTTGCCATAAATGCTTCATTAATGAATTATTTATTAATTTCCAAAGGCTTTGTTACAAATCTTCTTCATTTGAAGTATAGTCTGACGATTGTGACTTGGCCCCTCTGACTAAAGCAGTAAATTAACCATAACAATAAAGTAATGAGACAAAAATTAGCCTCATTTTCTAGTAACCTGGCAGTCTGTCCATCAATAAACTATGCAGTTTTTGTTGTCGTTACTGTATTGTTGTGGTTGTTTTGCTGTTTTGAGTTAGAGGGGCCAAGTCAAATTCGTCAGACTATAGAAAATATTAGAAATGTTTGTAGAGCCAAAAACAAATCAGTATTGTCTCGTTTACTTCCGGGTTCATATATAAATTTGAAATAATATTTTAATTGTAAAGTATCGGTCATTAACTCTTTCTTATACTCAGGTTATTTAAAGATTTTTTTGTTCGGTTGTTCCAAAATGTTTCGGCTATATGACAAGAAAAAAAAATTCCACACGAAACATTGCGTGGTACTTTAGAAATGCAACAACAGTCGCAAATATTTACACCGAAAAAAGCACTAGTGGTTTTTTTCGTACATTTTCTCTCGCAATAACTGCCAATGAATGAAATTTATTATAAACGTTTCATTATTATCAATATTATTAATAAAGAAATGTTTATAAATAAGCGTCATGCTTTATATTTTTCATTGTTTGACATTGCGTATTTTTTTTACCGAACGTTCTGTTTTATTTTTAAGATTCACTTCGAAAAATTTGTTGTTTATTTTTAAATTATTTCCATTTTTCCACACTTTGTTGGCTATTTCTACACTTTTTGCCTCTCTTAATGCGACTTACTGATTCGTAGTACAGTAGACCCTCGCTTATTCGACTATTTGACCATTTGAAGTCACACTAATCCGAATCGCTTTCTTGGAAAACTTGCAATTTCCTCGGTTTTCATTAGATTTCGTTACAAAATGTCATTAGATTTGTACGAAAATGGGTTGAAAACGATTTAAAACTTGGTTGTTAACAATTTTTCAGACTTTCCATCTCTTAACTGAGGGTGCGTATACACGGAGAGACTATTCTCTCCTAACTTTCCCCTTTTTTTTGTTGAAAACGCGGCAAAAGATAATTTCCTCTCTATTTTTTGGAGCGAGACGTTGTGTCTACCTGCTTATTTATCGCCACAGAGGGAGAAACGTCTCTCCATCTATCTGCACCTTAACGATACATAGAGATTTTTCTCTCCTCACTTTTTCTCTCTCTTTCTAAAAATAAAGAAGATGCTAATCGTAAAGTTTTTTTTAAACAATGAAAAGAAGCTTGCTTTTAGGACAAGAACCGAATTACTTTATAAGAAAAGACCTTTATTTGTAAATTTCCTTCTGTCTCTCTTTACTGATAGGAAAGAAAGAGAACTGGTTACTTTATTTCATTGTTAGATAAAGAGGAGAATAAGTTGGAACCCTAATATTTCCATATACAGGTCTTTTCAATCCTCTAGGTACATAGGCGCAAAGTTATTTTGTACAAGCGTGGGAGAGACAAAATGGGTAGAACTTTACCTATTGTGGATAATGAAGAAGCTCCTCCTTCACTTTGTACCCTTTCTTAAAATAAGTGCCCTAGTGTCGAAAATATGGGGTGTTTCTCTCTTTCCCTTACACATTTTGGTAAAAATCAACTAGAAACATAGGAATATCACCTAAGCTAGGTAAGATGGACACTATTGTCCATAGAATAGATCTTCAATATTTGTTACCTGACATCTATTTATTTTGTATTCTATAGAGAATAGGGGCTATCCTGTCTAGCGTAGGTAAAAATCCTATGTTCCTAGTTAGTTTTTGCCTAAATGTGTACGAATGGAGAGAGATACCCTATAAGAGTGACCAGCTGAATGAGAAAGGTATACTTTCGATACTAGAGCAGACTTATTTTAAGAAAAAAGTACAAATGATCTTCATTATCCAGAGTAGTACCCATTTTTATCGGTGAAGCTGTTCCCACTCACGCCTCGGCCTCTTTTCGCCTATGTAGCTATACGATTCCACTTATTTGAGAGATTCAATAATCCGAATGCACTCTAATATTAATTAGTTCGGATTATCGGGCGTACATTATGTTTTAACACATTTTTTTGTAAAGTAATACCAGAAACCCACAATTTACTTTTTTATCCGAAAACCGAAAGGCTGAAATCCAATTATATTATTTTGATGTGGTACTAGTTACGCCACTGCTAATTAGGACGTCGTTATTTTATTAATGACCTAGTTCTAAATAAAGACGTTAATAATAAAATAACAAAACGTAACATGTAATTGGAGCTTTATAGAAAAAATAATAACAGTAACAAATTAAACATATCTATACTTTTTTGTTGTTGTTAATCCAATTAATTTCAATCAGTCCACGTGTTGTATTGAATAATTCCACGTGTTTTTATGTCACATGTTTGAACAAATACGTATTATTACTATTTAATAAATATAAATTATTCCAGATATAGTGACCCATCGAATCCAATAAAGAAGAAATTAATAACACCAATACCAGCATATGAACATTGGGTTGAATCACAAACATTATATGAATTAGAATCAATACAAAATAATCATAATTCATTACATATGGAAGCATTAACAATACGTGAACGTATATTAGGTATACATAATCCAGAAGTACCACATCCAGTTATATATCGTGGTGCTGTATTTGCTGATAATGCACGTTTTGAACGTTGTCTAGAATTATGGTTGCATGCATTAAAATTACGTCAAAAAAATCATATATCAGTTGTTAAAGATTTATTGAGATTTGCACAAGTCTTTTCACAAATGTTACATGTTAATGTTAAAGTAACATATGATCATGTTGTACAAGTCTTATCAGCAGCTATCATTGAATTAGGACGTAATAAATATAAAATCAAATCACCAGGACCTAAAGATGATCCGGATATTATTTTTGAAGAAATGGAAAGTAATCTAACAACAACATTATATTTATTGACAATTTTAACAAAATTAATGGAGACTTGTACTGAAGAAGAACGATTTACGGTCAATAAAATGGTATTTAATTTAAATCAAATGAAAATTACACTTAGAGATGGCCAGACATTGTTACATTTAGCTTGTAATGCTGAAACACCAGTCGATGATTTTCATACAAATGATGTTTGCAAGTAATTCTAATCAAAAATCTATACAAATTTTTGGTGAATTCTAATGAAAAATGTTTTGTTATCAGATTCCCGTGTGCCGAAACTGCACGTCTATTAATCAAATGTGGTGCCAATGTGAATGCTATGGATTCTGAACGTAATACTCCATTACATATGATAGTGAATTATCACAAACCGATCTCTGATTTTAAAACACTCTATTCAATAATAACGGATCTAACTGATGCTGGAGCACATCTAGATTGTGTCAATAAACGTGGTGAAACACCATTAGAGGCATCTGCTACAGGTAGTAAGTGTTTTCTCCTTGTTGTCTATTTTGTTATTGTCCGACTAAATTAGTCACGATTTTTCCTGTTTTAATTGTTTGATTTTGTTGAATTAGGTGTAGCGGAAATTATATTGAAAACACAAATGCAATTAAGTTTAAAATGTATGGCTGCGAATGCAGTGAAACAACACAAATTGACCTACCAGGGACAAGTGCCTGAAGCTTTGGAATCTTTTATTGAACTACATGGTCCTGGTATGGTGAAAAAAGCCTAGTCGATTTTATATTTCTATTATTTGTGTATGTATATATAATATTAATTATATTTGTATATTTTCCTATTAGACAAAATTCATTTTCAATTTTGATTTTTAAACGAAAAAAACAAACAAATTGACTACTTTTTCTCTTTAATATTAATGAAGAACGAAGACTGTCGAATAATATTGAAATTGTGATGTATTTAAACAAATTAATAATATTAATATTAATAGTCCTGTAAATTTTGAGATAATTGGCTGTTTGTAAACAAAAAAAAAAACATGCACGTCGAATTGATTTCTATAGAAATTGTTGTTAAATTCGAAGATCTGATGGTGCTTTGTTGTTGTTTTTTCTTTTATTTTTAACAAATACCATAACTAGCAAAATGAGAAATGTAAGTAGAATGTATTTTTTTCTATTTTTGAATAAAGTGAAGTGTGAGATACAACTTGTAAAAAATTTCACTTACCTGTACGTAGTACATTACAGTTGGCACAATTACTATAGTCTGTTCACTCAGTCATGAGCTACATGGTCATAAAACTTCTGTATGAACCAAAATATTGATGCTGATGGTAGGGATGTGGTGGAACCTTGGCTCAGTTGACTTGATAGTCACAACTGATGTTGGATTCAAACGCAACTCTACATCTTTATCTCTACCTTTAAGGAGTTGCTTGGCAGTTAAAATCAATTCAAACGAAATCCATATCTTTATCTTCATCTTTAGCTTCTCCACACTCATTTACAGCTGACAAACTCGGCCAATAGTAGATAAGTAGAGTTATAGATTTGCGATAGGAAGAAGGATAGATATATGATTTAAATGTCCCGCTAAGCTTGCTGGATGGAGTAAGCAAATACTTACAGAGAGGACGCTTGAATAGAAATTTCTTTACGGATATCCATAAAGAGTGGGAAGAAGATGAAGATAAAGATAAAGATGTAGAGTTGCGTTTGAATCCAACTGTATGTTTGACTATCGCCGACATACGCTTCTATGTAGTCCCTTTCTAAACATCTGCTACACATTTTCGTTTATACTGAACGTACAGCTTAACTTGAATCACTGTACTTAATTGAAAGTAACCAAACTTTACATGTGCGTTAGAAAAAGATAAGTACAATAATGAGTGTTCGTACTAGTTCGAAATTTTATGACCATTTAGCTCATGAGTCGGTGAACAGACTATATCTGTTTTTCAGCCACATAAATTCTAGCAAATATGGAGTCTGGGTGAGGACAGAGCCGTAACTAGCCTATGCCCAGTGTGGCCCCAGCCACAGGCGCCGTGTCTCTATAGCCGCTGAACATCAATTTGTGAACCTGATTAGGGTAAAATCTTGACCGTCACCTCCTTCAAAAGCAAATACGCTAAAAATAAAAGAAATGAAGGGGATGATTCTGCTACTTTATCCTTTATTTGTTGAAAATAAAAGTTCAAGTTACGACACTGGGTGAGGATATAAGGAAAAAACTGTATCAACGAAAATAATTGATATCATTTAATTTAATTATGTTCATATATACAACAAGTTACATAATAATTATCTCGTTCTAATCATTTTCACATTAACTTACACTCACAATCAGACTTACAACAGACAAATTAAATTAATATATTATAATAGAATAGAACAAAATAATAATAATAATAATGGTAAAGTTACCTGATTGAAAAATAAGTTAATAAGATAAAATTATAAGACTATCTATCAATCAATTAACAAAATACAATAAATTCGTCAAATTATGAAATGTTGTTCTATAATAATAATTACAAAAAAACAAAAAACATCATACAAATACACACAAAATGACACTATAATTTATCACAACTATAAAGGCCATCAAGACCAATACTGCAAAAATTTAAATTAAAAGAACAAAAATGGTAACTATTTGGCACCTATATATTATAAAATATGAGCAATTCGATTATGGCAGTGTTAAAAAAAGAAACACTTCAATCCCGTTTTCATATTTATTGCCAGCAACAAATCCGTTCGTCATTTAGCACAGCCATAATTATCGTTTCATTCATTATTCTTTCAATTATTATTAATAATTATAGTTATTATAAAAGAAATTAATTTATCAGTATATATACATATATCGATAAGAATATTATCACAATTATTTTTTTGTTTTGTTTCGTTTTGTTCTCGTTATATGATATTTCACATCATGGAGCCAAACATACGTTTTCCTCGTGTGAGCATTAAACTCACAGCCATTACAGATAATAGAAAGAAAACTAAGCCTAAGAATGATGTTAATAGTCGACAACGACAACGCCATTTCTTGTCTTGTTTCATACGTTTTGATAGCATTTCGGAACGGGGTAGATCCAATGTAAAGTCGGCCTCAGGACGACCACCGGGCTGTAACAAAGAAGACCACACACCACAAGTAAATCCAAATTTTCGAAATATGTATTTATAAAATTAATTCAGTAATCACCAGGACCGGGCTGGAGTACTTTTGTACTGCAGGGGGAACTTGGCCAGTCTTAAAACTTATCTTCATTTTAGAACACTGTCCGTATTTTGTGAAACAAGAAAAAACCTATCAGCAAAAGAAATTTGGTCTCTCCCTATCCCCCTCATCCAGTCCGACCCTGTTACTCATTATTTTTACAAAAGTTAATCCTACATTTCTATGCTTGCTTACAATAAAATAAGGATTCTTCCATTGAAGCACTTCGAGACCTAACGATTCATAATAACAGACTCATTATTTCTATTGAATTTTAAGCTTCAAGATTCCCATCTAAAAAGGGACTTCTGAAGTCTGTACTTCACCACCTTTTTTTAGCGCCTAAGTGGTCTCTCAAACAATATAAACTTTGAGCCCCAACTGAAGGGTGATAAGTTCCATATTTCGTACTCAATAATTTTTATTTCTTCATTACCTTCTCAGTTTTTTGCTCAGAAAGTATTATCAGAACCGTACCGATAGGTGAGACGCCACGGGAAAAAGTGCGCTTTTGGGCGCCTTTGGACATGCATTTCTTATGGTAATGGTGCTTTTATGCAGTCTGTCTCTGGCACCAAAACTACTCAGAACGGCCCTGATTATTCTTATCTTCTATATAGATGGTTTAAGCTAATTACACGTTGAGACACCGCCGAGACTATAGCCCTTTGCACACATCGGTCGTTTCCATTTTAAAATAATGGTTTAGATAGAGAGAAAAGTAGTGTGCGAGGCATGATGGTCTCGGCTGTGCGTCAACATGTAGCCACCTTTATAATTTGTTTAATTTGTTACTATACCAGTCTTAGAAATTTTGTGAATATTGACTTATAGAGGCAAATTACTTTGCGGTAAGACCCAACAAAAAAATGTGATTACTACCTAAGCAACAATAGATAATTTTAATCTACAGCCTTAAACCGATGCACAGAAAAAGAGAGATCCGTTCCTATAAACGGGTGGTCTTCAGAAAAGAGTTTATTGTTGCTGCTGCAGTAGACAAACTCTTTTGTTGGGCTTAACCACAAAGTAATTTGACTTATAGACGAATATTCACTATACTTTCGCTTATAATAAGTTCGGTAATAATGGCTACGTCCAACAATTTTCTGATATAGCGACTTCGTTCCAGTATTGCGCTTTTATTAATGATGATGAGAGAAATTGTCATCGATTAATATATTAATTTATAATTTATTTTATATAATAATAGTTTATCTATTCGCACCTAATGCGGGTATTTGGAAGTACCTATTATTTCATACAACTTTCAAACTTCTATAATAGGTATGCAAAAAAAAATTACAATAGAAAGCTAGACCGAAAATAGAAAAAATATATTTATAATTTCGTTGATATCATAAAAACCAAATATTTGGAAACACCAGATCGTATACTCGTTAAATGATTATCTCAAGAACTGATTATATAACAACAACAAATCCTGTCTGTGTAGAAATCAGCTATAGTTCCGGTGCTTCAGATGGATATCTTGAAATTATTGTCAATATTTGTGAAGAAAGTTTTCTATAATAATACAAATATGACCTAACTTATTATTAGTTGTTGTTGTGATTATTATTGTTGTTATTCCACAGATCCATGGACATTGTGTAAGTTTTATCGTTTTTACGGTATTGGCATTTTATTACACGACTTGCGGCACGCACTTCTTTCTTTTATTTCTTCATTTCTATAGTATAGCGACCTTTGAGGTCGACTATTGACGAAGACAGTATGGGTAGGGCTTTGTAAATACTTTCAGGAAGATATTTCTCAATATTGCAATTAAGGATTTAGGGGAAAGTATCAGTCGTATAAAACTATAACCCAACAACCTCATTTTTATATAAATAACTGATAAACAAATTTATTGAAGAAGATAAATTTAATAAAAAAAAAAATCATTAATAATAATAAAATCGACTGATATTTTGGAGTAGGTCATCAATGTGATTCGCGTCCTTAAACATTAAAATTTAACATAAAAATTGCAACATATTTTCAGTAACACCCACATGACGTCGATGACGATGATGATGATGATGATGATGATACATCACCGATAATGATGAGGAAAGATTTTCGTTATTATTATTGACTACAATATAATAATTATTAAATTAGACACTTTTCTGGCCTATATTTATTTTATTATATTATATAATTGAATTATTTACGCTAAAATAATTCACCTATTTCCCTGTATATTTTGTAACTACTGGTTTAGTTTTAACAAAACCGTGTTCTGTACGAAGAATCCACAAAATTCAACAACTCTATTATTTCCTATCTGTCTTTTCTAGGTTTTTATGTTATGACACAACTATTACAACAGGAAATCTTATTGTTATTAGTGCAGAACTTGATAATGCTAAATACAAAATAAACGAAACGATAACGATCACGTCCAATGCAATTTATATTATTAACGACAATGAATAGTAGAGAAGGAATTGCAATAAGAGAACGACAGGATTAGCGAAAGGGAAACACAATTATTGCAATAATTAAATACCGTTTCAATAAATTCCAATTTTCCATTAAAAAATTATAACAAAACGATACAGTTGAGGTTTTAAAGACAAAATAATAATTTTTATTTAGCGGTCAAATCACGCAATTCACGGTCAACTATACGGTTTCTTGTTGTTGTAAGTTAGTGAGAGTAAATTTACTTGTATCTTATAACTATATAGACTTTCACCATGTAACTGTCTGTAGTTTCCGGTGATGATGTTAAGCAAAAAACACGAAAAAACATGCACATTATCGATTTGAAAACATTTTGCAATTTTCCCCCGTTTTCTGTACTTTTTCAAAAAAACAAAAACAAAACAAACAAGAAAAAATGAAATCAAACAACTTTTTCATTCATTAAATTCTTAAGTGTAATTAAAACGATTACAATTAAGCTTATTTGTTTTTTGCCACCATAACTAATAGTAACTAATGTTGGTAGCTAAAGCCAACCAGAGACGATTATATAATAATACCGAGATTATATCAGCGTTTTATTGATAAACTCACTTAGTAAGTAATTACAACCAATTACATTTCACTATTTCGGATTGTGCACTAATCAAATCACTCCGTTACTATGGAGGTCCGATAGAATCTTTCAGTAACGGGATATTATCATCGGTTAAATATTCACGTTAGAAACTTCAATTTGTAGTCGTGATATAACTATTTTATCTTTAACTCATCAACGTCGTCGTGTATGGTACCGTTTTCAATTTTAATTACAACCATCCGTTATGCTTTTTTGATTATTATTATGGTTTTACTTTCATTTAGATACAACTTATTATTTATTCAAAAGAGAGAAATATGATTGTTCTAGAGTCGTTAACGAAAAACAAACTTGAGCAATAAAATCAGTCTAATAATAATAAGTATGGTGCCAATTATCGACAGTTTACAAAAAATACTTATGATTTGTGATGATTCTATGCAGATGTGAATGTTATCCAATCATTTCTACTTTTGTCTTTTAATTCTTAACAGTCTCCTACCGATAGCCAGCTGTTAAATAATTTTTATCTAAACACTTGACAATATAATAATATAAAAATTATAATATTATTTACCTTTCGATTTGTGTGCTAAATTGTTTATTTTATTCTATGTAATATTTCCCGTTGTTTTATTTATTTAATATTTTATTACATTTAACAAACAGCCTTGTCTGTTTGTTCAAGTTATGATATTTTTTTCTTGTCTGCTCTTTTTCGTTTATTAATTTATTAGTTATGTCAGGGATCTTCCTGTTACATCATCGTTAATCCGGATTCCTAAACTATTATATTATCAATAGTAATATTGAAAGTAACCAAAAAAAAAAGGTCATTATCACTATGAAATCTAATTGGATTAAACAAATATACCTAGAAGTATGAATTGTTGCTTGAATAGAAATAACTGTTTATTGTTTTATTCTTTAATTCATGAATTGATGTAAGTGCAATAAATAAAAATTAACACATTTCACATGGGATTTCCCCATGGAAATTCTTACATCACGAAGTGTAAAATGAAATTATTATTCAGTCATAATAGTGTTGTAGGCGGAAGGGAAAATGATATAAAAATTGACGAGATTAGATGAAAAGAAAAATTAACTGACTTATTTATAGTTTATACCGAAAAACTGTATAGAACAATGGGACTTTGGTCTTATCTGTTTTCTATCAGAGACTTTCAGTATACAAGAAAAAATAAAACTTCGAACAAACGTTGTAACTAGTTCTTTTCAGTCAAAATATATCAATACTTGTTGTGAATTTTGGAAAAAAGTTTTATAATTAGTTCAGACCCTACAAAACTGGTTAAAAAGCGCAAATTTCAATCTAAATTATTCTAAAAGGTTCCTTCCAAAATGTAAGAAGGAGCTTAACTAATGATTAAGAAGTAAATAGGTACTACCTATAGATTTAAACTAAGTTCTAAGTTCTAAGTTCTACGAAGTACAAAAAAATATAATTCATCAAGTTTGACTTCCAGATATTTATCGATTAATTTCGATAAATAGAAGACTTGTCTAGCCCCAGTCTGAGAGAAACCTCACAGAAAATGAAATTTGTCGAGAATACAGAACTTTCCCTTTTCTTTCGGTTGTTAAAGGGGCCCAGAAAGTTTATCTTGTCCAGTGCTGCACCGTAGAACTGAAATATTTACTAAACAACATCATCTAGGGCAAAGATTAGGTATAAACCTAATACCTATATACCTAATCTTTGTCTAGGGGCAGGGTGTTTATTTAAATGATCATCCTTAGATCTAACTGTTAAATGTAATCAAATTTTTTCAGGAAAAGTAAAATTCTGACGCTGAAGTTTAAGGGCTTGCCAGTGTAGCTAACAATAAGCTTTTTGAATTAAGTGTACCTCTTTGAAATGCTATATTATAAAGAAACTTAATGTAAATAAACCATATTGAACACAACAGTGAAGTCTCTTATCTAACAATATGCTAATAGTATGAATAATTAGGATAAATTGTTCAATCAATCACTGAATCTTTACTCACATGAAAATTATCAAGTGAAAACTGTAAAAAGCTCCACAACAAGTAAGAACAATGTCGAGAATTTTATCCAGTCGTAACCTAATTCGATATATTGACACGCATAATTACCAAAATTGCGTGCACACCAATAATATGCAATAAAAATACAAATAACAATAACGAAATTATATATACACATTTGTACATATAGATAGACACCAAACAGGTGGGATTACATAATCCATAGGTATAAAAATGTTGCCTAAAGGTAATCCTGTGGTATTGGGTGAAAGCTGGAAGCTGTAATAATAATAATACTGGTAATAATAATAATAATAATAATTGTACATCTAGTTCTGTCGTCAATACCAAATGAGCGATTCATCATTATTGTTAATCAATGGAGCCGCTGAAAAAACACTAAAGTTTTGCCGCGCACTTATGATGTAATGTTTTTGTTGGAGAAAGTGTACATTGTACGGTCAATATTACAATAATAATATTCGCGCAATGGTAATGTCAACTTTTTGGACGCTCCCTTTTAGCTTTCTTTTCATTGTTTATTGAAATGGAAAACATAAAGAAATGTCGAAGAACAGGCACAACACAACACCACCGGCAGGTGTAATTTGGTAATTATACATCCAGAAACAATAGATTGCCGGTGAAATTTTTTTTAATGATTTTGTGATTTTTGTCCATTTTTTTGTAGTTTTTTTGGGTAACTCTATGTTCGGTGTTGGTAACAATTGCTTAAAATTCATCAGTTTAATTAACGCGTTTGCGTAAGGCGAAAGCAAATGACGAGGCCTACCAAAAACAAATTTTTTTCTTCACTTGGAAAAAATGACGAAATTCCACTTTAATGTTTAATTAGTTGTTCTTATATGATGGGAATTTGTGAAAATTTTTCTGAATATAAGGACATGTGTTTTGTGTTTCTTTGTTTTTTGACGAAATTTATAGGCAAACATTTTTTGATTTGATAATTTATTTCACCTTCCTGTGTAATAATTACAGCACTTACTGTTGCTACTTTACATCCTGCATTCTTAAAATTTAATTCAAAAGATCAACAATCGACTTACGAAAACTTTATGTTAATTTTTTTACTTCACTTGGTAGCAATGCAATTTAGCCTTTATATTTAAAATTCACGCATCTCACAAGGGTATCTCAACAGAAAATTATAAAGTTTAAGTAAATATTTATCTATGGTTTCTATTATAAAATTCGAATATAATTCTATTTAAAATAGATAGAGTCACTTTAATTTTATGGAACATATATTTATTTATAATATATTAGTTTTAATTTTTAAATCTCGGTCAACGGGTCAGTGAATCTGCCTCAGGATCAACTTTTGTTATTTGAAAATCGCATATATCGAGTTTTTAGATAAATTTCAAGGTAAAAGAATACCATCAGGTGGGCTATTGGTTAATATTATTATAATTCTAGTTTTTTATTGATTAGTTTCTGATAAGACGACAACATTTCATGACGATTAAAGAGATTGTCCGTTATATCAAGATTTACCATCACAATTTAAAAACGAAATGATACGATCAAAAGATCTGATAAGAAGAAATGTTTCAAATATCCACGTGTTAGGGTGTATATTACACAGAGAGGTCTTTCTCTCCTAACTTTATCTTCTCTTTCTCTAAAAATAAAATAGAAAGAGACGATATACCGACCCCTTTATTTGTTAAGGCGAGAGGGAACGAAGTAAGGGAAGAAAAATCTCTACATGTTATGTTATGCCCTTAGATGTTTGAAAAAATGCCAGAAGAATGACGTGAAATGGGAATCCCAACACTAAATTCCAAATTTCACAAGCAGGAATTTTTCAAACTGAATTTGTTAACAGTGAAATAAAAAATATAAGGATTAAGTTGTTATTTATTATTATGATGATAGATAATGGAAAATGAAAGTATTCTCTACCCACAAATTTGTCAGACTTTTTTCTGAACTTATTTTAATTCTGTTATTTACAAAATTTTTTGTATTGCTTTCCAATTAGTTAAGTAAATCGTTCTCTAATGATTTTTATCGAGCAAGTTTTACACACCCTTTAAAGTTTATCTTTTTTTTATCAATTACATAATTTCTAGAAATTATTTAAATCATTTAAAATATTAAGGATTATTGTTTATATCTTTGCAATAAACAAAGAACTATTAACTTTTCTGTTAATTATGTTGGTAAATTTTATTGTGCGGTTTCGGGAAATTATATAAAAACATCTTCATATTAAAGCAACAATAGAAATAATAATAAAATTATTTTCCTAGCAAGTTTTCAACTACAATTTTTCAAATACTTGTCTACGCGAAGTTCCACCTTGATGCAACTAAATTTGATTTTCCAGTAATTATCTTTTCATTCAATTAGTTTTGGTTTTTCTTGGGTTGGACGAGTAATATAATTCAATGATAAACATTCGTGTTTATCCTTATTTATTAAGAGAAAATCTTCTCTCTATTGAGAGAAGATTTTAAATTTATTAATTTAATTCAATAATATTTCTACCTATACTGGAAAGGAATTATCAAGATTTATACCGACTTTTTCATAAAAATGTAGGAATACGTGAGTCATTGTAAACACAATAATTTGTATTAACAAAACAGGATGAAGTACTACTCAAAATTTTAATTTCAACCACACACACATTAACCTTTCAAAATACAAAACTCCGAATATAGAGATCTCTAAAACGAAATGAAGAAAAAAAATTAATATAGAGGCGGTCTGTCTTTAACGGTTTGCTTTTCAATATTCATTAAAATGTGGATACATTATATTCTAATTTAGATTTATGATAATAACAGAAAGCGTATTTTCGAATTTCGTTTATTTTCCAAAAATTGACAAATATATAAGCATTTCAACAGAAAAAACCTATTATTTGATAACTTTCTTTAGCAGATTCTAATCGTAATTTTTAATAAGAATTGAAATCTAGAGTCATCTGTTCTTCTACGTGAAATTCTCATAATTCGACCATCATACGTGACAGCCATCGCTTCGCGATTATAAATTGTACTCCTTCAACTTTCAATTTCATTTATAATAAGAACCAAATGTTACCAAAAATATAAATACATTACATATGACCGAAAATAGAAAAACCGTATGATAGCTCTCAATAAATTATGGACTTTCTCTCTAATTTTCTTCAACATGAAACACTATAGTAAGTATCTTGTCACGTTTTTCATTATTCAGTAGTATTACAATGAATGATATAATTTATGCATACCTTTTAAACAATTTGTACAACAACAACAAAAAAATAGCAACACGTGTCTACATGTACATACCTAGGTAATTATTGTGTCATTTCGGCTGCATCGTAACTGCAACAATAACGAACGAAAAATGGTAGAAATTTAAACAATAATAGGACAAGAATTCTACTAACGATATAGGTATATATGCAGTGAAGGTTGTTGTATAACAATCTCTAGACATGAATTAATTGGTTTGATATTACATCTGACGAATTATTTTATGTATTTATTACAAGTTCCACTTCACTTTTGCACACATTTATACACACACACACACACACACAGGAAAAAACTGACGAATTAACTTGCATAATTTTGTGGGTCAAAAGATTATGTGGTGTGTGTTTATTTTTTTTTCTCTCTACTAGTGCTTTCAATTATCGAAAAGAAACTTCCTATAAAAATCAAAATCTCTAATAAGAAAATGTGTTAGTATCAAGCTGGGTCATGGTGTTACTACTGTTATGCAATTCGATCGTTCATGTATAGTACGATTTGCAATAATGTAGAACAAAAACT
>JAZBHA010000572.1:26914-55586 GCA_037464855.1 Iselma pallidipennis
ACTTGCTTCCAGCAATATAAAGTTATACAATAACAATATTATTATAAATTATCGCACTATATTACTACTACTAATATGATCGCACAATATAGAAATGAGAGTGGCTGGCTTGGAGGAACTAGGCGCTGACGACCCCAGGAGGATGCACAATGGGCCTGCTGAGGCCTGAGTGCGGAGGAGCACACGGCTCCACCCTCCTTCCAAATCCAGAATCCAGAATCCAGAGAGTGGCCCCTAAGAAGTCAATTTTTTATATCAGACTCGGATGATACTTTCGATCCCGTTATCGGACTATACTGAAAATTGCGAAAATTGGACATTTTGCCACAAAATATGGATTTGCGTATACCATCACTAGTTTTTGCTTAAAACTAACCAATTAACTAACAATAAGTCTTTTTGAAAAACATTAGAAATGCTGACAATTTTCCAAACAAACTGTATATCCTTTATATATTAAAATAAAAATTCGAATGCGTATTATTTGTGGAATGTAGATCAAAATGACTAGATAACAATAAGACACACGTGAACAACTCCTTTCTTAAACCATTCAATATACAATTGTGTAATGCATATTATTTTGGCGCCAAAATCACGTTTACCAGGCTTAATTAACCTGGAGCAATACAAAAATCTCTTACAACATCGTATACTGTAATTAATGAAACGGCCTTTGAAGGACGATGATAAGTTTGATCGCATTCCAGCAACCAATGAATATATATATTTTTTTTTACATAATTTCGAAACAACAATAACAACAACAACAACAAGAACGAGTAACAACAGTAGCCGAACAAGAAAATTCCAATAAATTTTCTTGTCGATCCACCCATCGGTATATGGAGAAATACCAGATCAGAACTAGTCGTCAAATCTATTGAGTATTCATTTATAACGAAAATTCAGTCATTACTTTCGTTGAATTGGATTTTTTGATCGGTTAGTTCGGGGCGCTTCTTTATTTCTATGTCCGCTAAACGAAATGACGTAATTCCTTCAATTCGACAAGGATTTTCACCAATTACTACCTTTTTTTTTCGTCTAATTAGTTTATTTAAATTCTAAATACACACGATAGATTTACACCAAGTACGTTTGCTTTTATGGCTTTAAAAATAAATCGAATTTCATCATTATTATAACATTGATGTTGTATATTTTGTATTTAATATGCACATATGTGAATTTTAAACCGGCAGTTATTTTCACTTTCAATGATTACTTGTCCTACTACCCTACATTGTTGACGATAAAAGTACGTATATTTGAACGATGCAAAATGAAAGTTGATTATTCTTTGTAATGATAAGAGAATTTGTTCAGTCTAGAAGGGAAAAACTAGGAAAGATTATAGACTAGAGATGCGTCATCAATGCTCTTGGACTTAAAGTTCGACTCGGGGAGTGGTTGTTTAATTTATAGCCGTGCTTTCACTGACACTCTAGCTATAGCTTCTTTAATGAATCTTTCAGTTCTATAAAACAGCGACTTCATTATTGTTTTTTTTTTTAAGTAGCCAGGAATCAAATATGGGACTTTATATAATCTACATTTATAACTCATCGAAAATAAATAAATAAAAAGTGAAAAAAAATTAGAAATCGTTTACTTACAAATATAGGAACATCCGTGGGCTTTGAAGCGTACTTGACCTCTCCTTCAGGTGCCGCCCTAACACCATAGTACTGTTCCCAAACGCTCGGTTTATTATCATTGACAGCAATCAATGAATTCTTTTTCGTAATCGTTGTATTTTTACATGATTTTAAGTTATTAGTTGTACCGGTTTTTGGTCGATATAAAGTACCGTAAATCATTGTATTTCTAACATCATTCGGGACACTACCGATATCCTCCTGATGAATTACAGGTAGAATATTTTGATGATCTTTATTAAGATAATCACTAAAACCACTACTCGATGATCCAGATGGGATTTGATAAATATCATCAGTTACACTTGATAATGTTCTAGTACGACCACTACTCCATTCTGGTGAACTTTGACTTGAATTACCACTAGATGATGATGAATTACTGAATGCTCTCAATACTGAATTGATTTTTCGACAATTACTTAAATTAATACAGAGTTTTCGCATCTCTTCTTCCGTACTGATCTTTAAAGCTTCAATACTAGCAGCAATTTTTTCGTTAACCGTTTTCAACATTTCTTCCGGTGTTAATGTTGTATTACCAGCCATGGTGGCATTGATGTTATTCAATAACTCAACAAGTATCTCTTTAACTGAAATTTCAAGTCGATCGTCAACGATTTTTGAATTTTCAGGAACATTACTCAGACTGGTATAGAAGAGAAGAGCATCGTCAACAATTGAATCGTAATTCAAACGATTCCTGTCAATATCTTTCGGCCAAATTGGCTTTGGTATTGGTAGATCAACTCGTCCTTCTGGGATTGTCGTCAATGTTCCACCTGTCGTTGATGATCCTGATGTGAGTGATGGCACTGACTTGTTATTATTGTTACTATTATTATTATTATTGGTAGTGGAATTATGCCGTCCGCGTTTTGCCGCCAATTTGATTGATTTAACAAAATTTGGATTTTGTTCAAGTATAGCAACAGCATCATCACGCAACTTGGTTTGTTCAAGGTAAATTGGATCAAGACTTGTACTACATTCACCATGACTGCCACCGTAACCAGAAGAACTCGATTTCCCTCCAGATTGTACACGAGGTTTTGATTTTTTTGTTGTAGATGATGGACGTTCATCTTCTGTCTCTTGAAACAAAGGATTCACCCTGCAAGTATTTAAAAGTGCAGATTGAAACCAAACCAATCGGTTTACAAATTTTATTTTTCGGTTGTGTTATGGGGGTTGTACTCACCCTCCCCCGTTAGTGTCAATCAGTGCAGAATTACAAACAGTGTTCTTGAGTGTAACTCGTGGCAATAGGACTGACCTGCTGACGGAATAGATCGGTTTCGGTCCACGATGGTGTGTTGTTTCAAGTGCCGCCAAAGGATCGTCAGTAATTTGTTCATGATGTTGAAGAATGCCCGGCATTTTATAATTGAGTTGAGAGTCGGACGGTGGTATTGGTGCTTTTCTGGGTCCAAGCCATCTTAACATTTCTATACTTGGCTTAATTGGTGCTATCTTTCCAGCATGGCACAATTACAGAAAACATACAATCTGGCTGCAACAAATTTTCAGTTTTAGTGGAAATTGTGTTTATATTTTATATATGAGTCGACATTATCCTTTGACATTTGTTTTGTTGTACCTAATTTAAACAAGTGGAGAGTTCAATTTCACAACGGTCTTTTTAAAATATAATTACAGCACTGGTGCACCGAACTGAATCCATTCAATTATTATTACAAACTTATTGTTTGTAAATAAATAGACTATAGAAACGAACTATTATATTATTAATTTTGCTATCTCCTCTTTTTATTCTTGTTCGTTATTTCTATTAATAAATACATTTAAAAGCTTTGTTTTGTAATTTTGAACGCAATCCTGTTTTATCAAGACAGGATATTTTATTATTTTTTTATAGCAATTTCTCACCTACAGCTTGCGAAATTTTAATTTCTTCTTTAATTGTACCAGTTGTAATCTGGATTTCTTGAAGGCGACAACAACAACAGAAAACCAAAGAGAACTTTCAAAAATAAATAGGCCAATTTGAACAATTTCAGTTTGTTATTTTATTTTAAATAAATCTGAGAAACATATGATCGCGTATTGTTATTTTTAAACACATGTCATTGACTTTAACCAATTGAAATTCTACTCACATTTTTTTGGCGATTTATAGAGAAAGAATTTTTTTTCGGCAATCAAAAACTAATTTAAGACCAATTTAAACACAACAAGTGACAAATATTATTGAACAGGCGAAACTTTGTGAAAACTTTAACAGTTTTTGCAATAATGATATGTGAAAATTCTAACAATAATCATTTGAAAATTAACTATATCAGATTTGATTTTATCTTTGGTTTCACATGGTTGATTTCTATTTTAAATAAATTAGATCAATTAAAAAACGATACTTTCAGGAAATGAAGAAAATCATTGTTAATTAGGTCATATCATAATTATTTTTAATATAAAATTGTGTGTGTTTTTTGTATAATTTCCTGTATTTGTTGAGTGATGATGATAAGTCTAGAAGGAAATGTTTAGATTCGTTTCTTAGTAATGAAACGGAAATTTGATAAAACTGAAATGATTAAATTTATAAAAGAATGAGAAATTTATGAAGAGATTTTTAAAGTTAATTAGTTTTAATTAAAACGAATAATAAATAAATTCTCAAGATTGGTAGTTTCTCATGAATCTGCGAATGTTGAAAACTCTATTTTGTAAAACTAACGATATTAAAGAACCTTTTCTATCAAATTTTATTTATATGACACGTAAATAAATATAGCAGAAACAGCAGAAATGTTAGTAAAAATGAACTAATGAGAAGATGGTAATAGAGGAACTAATGAAATATAGACAGTCCCTGAAAAACACACACAGAAGGAAGACAAAATAATCGGTTATGCACAAAAATAGAGTAAAAACATAGGAGTATTAAAATCTACTATTATAACAATTGTGCAAAGGATGCGACTAACAACAGTGACAAAAAAAGAGATGATGCTACAAAATTTCTAATTAACCGTGTCAAAAATTTTCTAAAAGATGAGAAAAACTGGTTGATTAGATAATAATTCAAGAAAAAATTGAGAGTTTCAGTTGTTTTCATTTAAGTTTTTTCATTAATAATTACCCGTAATCGAGTGGAAAGTATCAATTATAATAACAATAATTTCTTTTTTTTTAATTTTGTATAGAATTATTTGTATTTTCTATCAAAATAGCAAAATTCTGAAGGACAACAGTTAAACTTTTACAATTCCATGGTCGAATTGGTGTCTTTTGATTTATTCGATTATTCCAAATTTTCTGAGAAATTTTACAATTAACGACTTTTACCAGATAACATCAAAAGTCCATCAACCAAAACAACAACAATAATAATAATAATATTAATAATAATAATGAATTAGTCTAAATTTTAAAAATTCTAATAAATCAACAGATTAGAATTAGGCTGATATCAGATGTAGATCAATCAATTAGACCTGATATATTGCAACATAACATCACAACTAGATTAAGATTAAATTAGTTGTATATAGAAACCTTTTCACATTTCTCTCAAGTCAATTTTCACTTTATTAATTATTTTCACCAATAAATTCAAATCATTTACTATTATTACTATTTACTATAATTAAAAAAAAATTAATCGATATTTACCGGTGATGATCGATGTTATATGAATTTCACTTCCTTTCAATCAATATTTTAAATAAATTCCCTGTATCAATTTCAGCACATACTATGTAGATATTTCATTGATAACTGTAAATTTTTAAACAATAGAAAACCTGCACAATTTGAATATTCTATGACAAGAGACAAAATAAAAAAATATTGAGCGCGGGTGGCAAAACGAGCAACGGCCGGCTAGCTCAAACCCGCCAACGAAACTGAAAGTGGAACCCAAGAGAAATATAAAGAGTATGTGGTCACTGGCCTAAGTAGATATTGAACCATACAGTACCACCAAGACATGGGAGTCCCCAAAGAGTAGAGTGGGGTACCGTTGTATATTCATTTAATATAACACTGACACTTTTATCAGTACCATACAGTCCACACTATTCACTGTTTTACAGTCAACATGATGACGATGAGGATAGTCATGGGTGTCTTTGTGCTACACAAAGATTGAATAAAATTTTATACTATCGGCTACAATAAAGAATGACTTGTCATTGGGTCGATGTGTGGTCTTATCATCAATTTTGACAGTTGATGAATCGGAGGCGGTTCTGATATTTGCATGAATGGTAAATATTTTCACGCTGATGTCAGTAGGTCTATATAGGATCTGGAATTTGTGAAAATACGACCATAGTAGAAACTCAAAAAATGTACGTTCTAGTTGAACATAAAATTGTTCCACCATTTTCATTAATTCGTCACTCCCTTCGGTCCCGTGCCTGACGAATTCTATCGAAAAACCACAAATTTTCTAGATCACACAAAATTGAAAATTAACAAAAAAAATTAGAGTGCAAAATAAGAAACGAAAATTAAAAATTGTGGAGCAAATTCTAGGAACATATAGCGTCTCTTTATCCTTTTCGTTCCTGTGGGATCATGTCGCAGGATTAACAGTTACAAAGTTAATTTAAAATTTTTGTCACACGTCCTACCAAAAATTGGTGAAAAATATAAAATGAAATAAAATCCAAGAGATATGAAAGCATACTTTTTAACAAAAGTAATAATAATCATGGGGGATAAATCTTGTTATAATAAATCCAAGCCCCAACTTACAATTAGAATCTATATTTATATTGATATTATTATTATTAAATTTATTAAAATCCTATCAATAAAGAATAAAAATTATTTAAAAAATAAACTTACTCTAGAACATCGTGTGTCGAGTATTTTCACATCAATCACTAAAGAGATTTCAAGGAATTTTCATAAAAAAGATACATTCCTGATAGCTTTTTCTCCAACATATAGATATATTATCATAGCAAATAGTATGATTTTGATTTATTGCCATGATAGTTTAAATCAGTGGTCCTCAATCTTTTAACTTATCTGTATTTATCTTACAGAGCTCGCTCGCGACACCCCTTTCTTACGGAGCACCCTGGTTGGGAATCACTGGTTTAAATTCTTAAAATTGCAAACATTTAAAAATATTCAATCATTATTGTCTATAACCATTGGTATTCTAAATTCTTTGTCTTCAATTGTTATTTGTCAAAATAAGATTGTTTGTCAAGATTATTTGATCTTCTTCTTTTACATTATTAGGCAAGATTTGGAAATTATTTAATAAATCAGCCTATGATTATCAAATGGACGTACACACACAGAAAAAAAGAAATATTGAACAATCAAAATATATAATTAAACATTTGGAAACTTCAACATCTCTGTTGTAGAGTGAGTGCTGAAAACATGATTTAGTCCTTGAAACTTTTGATTTCTTCACCAGATGTACCTACACAACAACAAAGAAGAAGAAATCAAAGAGAGACTCTTCTATTTAATTGAAAATATTATTAGTTGCCATAATAAATTGAATGGCAGTAGCGTCCTTTAGAAATTTAAATTCTAACTGCAAAATTTCCTACAAATTAACTTTGAAAATATTGATTTGACGACACATTAATATTATTTAGTGGGCGTCGCTCTAGAAAACGGCGTCCTTGCATGGCATTCAGGCGCCACAAGCAGGTTGGGGTCGTATCCATTGCATCATTTAAGAATTTTATTTAAAAGAAGTAATAATAATAATAATAAATTGTACACACAATCTTCAATCAAGCTTGTCTGTTGCCTTTTTGTTGTTGTTATTCTGGCATTTTTCTAAAACTATTATTTTGCTTCAATTACATGCCCCGAGTGAGATTTTTTCATTTTCCAATTAATCAAACTTAATTGGATAATTAATTATAAACGGATTCTTTATTCTGTTTCTATAATATTTATGATACATGAATAGGTATTCATTTTTAGTCAATGGACAATTTGGTTGGTTAATCATTAAAAACATGTATATATAATTTACGAGGTGATGTATTACAAAATGAATGTATGATTGAAAATATTATGAAGAAATTTCATATTCTATGACATATGGGCAATGAACAAAGATTAGGTTTATGACATTTTGAATGAATACAAGCAAAAATTATTATTAATTGCACGCAAAAACTTTTTAAAAGAGTTATACCTCTTGAGAGAATTTCGACTCAAATCCGGTTAGTTTCTTACAAATGATATAGTTTTTTTATGATTTACATAATTCTATTAAGAAGCTTTCTATTATTTAGTGTCATTGTTATTGTTATTTTTCAGAATAAATTTCAGCCCATTAGCCATTCTCGTTTGTTCTTATGATAACCAACAGAACAATGTACATCTTCTAAGAAATCATCTAGATATAAAACAATGATAACGTATTCATTATGAAAGGCTGAAAAGAAGCAACACTGGCAGATGGTTTGTTAAAACTGATTAAACTAACAGATGAGTAGATGTCCGCAACATATGGTAGTCTCTTAACTACAGCTATCAAATCAGTTAATCGTCCAATTAACACTTAACAGTACCTACAATATTTCATCAACATTCATAGAACTTGTTACAATTACAGTAAGATTCCTGCTGAGGATATTTTCTTGGAAAAGATTATTTCCACAAAAGATCAAAAAGTTAGCGAGCCTTCAAACAAGTCTTAACAGTAAGGCAATTTCAAATTTTAAGACAAGTAGAAGAAGCAGCGAAGAGGAAAATGCTCCAAGCCCACAACAAAAACTTCAAATATTTGACAGTAATTGTAAATAACACAAAAAACACAGGGCCGGACTGGACAGGGAGAATATGGGGAAGAGTTTTTGGGGCCAAATAGGGTTTGGAAGGCACTGATAATTTTTAAGGTACTTTTTGCTTGCTTATCGCCTGAAATGATGACTATTTTCTTGCAAATTTCTTTCGGGCCCCAAGTAAGCCAGTCAGTCCCTGGAAAAACATATGCATAGTCTAAATAGTTTTAGATGGAATTTTGGAATGTTGGATGACCTCTACTATCAGCTTCACAAATCATACTCCTATTAATTATTCGCACTTGAGTCAAATTTTTCCAGAGAAAAAAAATTTAAAAAAAAATAATAAAAAAAAGGAGAAAAACAATTGTGCAATGTCTCGCACCATCAATAATCCTAGTTTAAATTTATAAAATCAATCTAAACATTATTATAATAAATAATGCAAATTTTATGTAAATATGTGTTTACAATTAACACTATTAATTTATTCAATGAGCTTTAACGTACACAATTTTCACCACATAATAAAGTCTAATTAAGTATATTATTAATTAATTAATTAATTTAGATATATTCATCTCTCATCATCTTTCGCCTTGTTCTGTATCAAAACAATAAATAACAGAAATCTTACGAAATTTTCTAAAAACAAAGTAAAAACTATTATAGAAAGAAAAATAGAATAAAAGATATTACAAAATAAACCTTGATGCTCTTTGTACTCGAATATTATTAATTGATCTTATTATTTCAAGTAGTTATAGATCTTGGGATTCACATAAATACAGAATGCCTCTAACAATAAAACTTAAATCGACATCTTTCAATTTTTTGATTGCCTTCTTTTTTAAAATTTCCAATTTTCAATTTCTTTCTAGCCATACAAGAGGGAAAAGTTTGGCAGTATTGTATTGTATTTATGTATAAAATAAAATATAGATTGCCTAATTTAAATTGGAACAGAAACATATTTCCTTTATGTAGTAACGTTATCACCGGATCCGGATCTAGCCTTCATTGCAACTAGAAATAAATTATTATGATTCAATGGATTTCTGATTAAAGAATTACTTGGGAAATATTTAATAATACATTGTCAAAGATTTGGAAATTAATAATTTTTATCTATAAACAAAACTATTGCAATAATTCCTTTTGTATTATTATTATCATAAAAACAGATGTCAAATCCGTACAATAAAAGTTAAACAGCAGTTACGAAAAATAAATCTCTTGAAATCTGTCTACAACAAGTGCATACTTATCATTTATTAACTAATATCGATTTGTTAGTGTTGACGAATATATTTGTTAATAATAACTTTAGTGAATTTGTTTATTCTACATATTTTTTTTGTATTTGATGGAAAATTTCAGGGTTTCAGGAGAAATTAAGTCATTGTCAGTCAGTTTGTTTTTCTGTTTTTTTTTTTCTAAATCGGATATTTATGTAAACAATCCTATTTTTTATTAGAGCTGGAATTTTGGTAGATTTTCAGAAAAATTCATGTCAACCTATCAATGATTCAAGGATAATTGAGTGAATTTTTGAATATGGATAGAGTTCGTGCGAAAACTCCTAAAACGATAAGTTGTTGGAATTGTGATGAATCATTTAAAAATTACTATAGCAATTCTGTTAAGTTATTAATTAATATGCAAACTTTTCACTAATAAACAAGGCAATTAAAAATGAATTAAGTTTTTTTTTTCAATAAAAATATTTAATCGGTCAATAGGACTTGTACAAAGTCTCAAAAAGAAAGAATATTATATTTGCAATGAATAAAGACGATTCGATATTATTAAATCTTGTAGTGATTCCAAATTCCGATTACTAGTTTAAGAGCATTGTCGTCTTTCTTGTTTGCAGTTTCGCAAGTCGACCTGAATGGATGACAGTACAAGGTTGGCGGCTTACACACGGTGACCACAGGTCAACAGGTCAACTCCGGAATGCCTCTCGCTTACTACAAAAAATGCAACTTTCAATGATAACTTTACCTGAACCGGAGACAATCAAGCTATTTTTACGTGATGCTGTCATAATTATTCTCAATTTAGAAAACGAAATAATCGCTCGAATTAGCGAATTTTTTATAGAGATTTGAATAGACAGTCACGCGACATACCTGATTTGAGATATTTTCTTCGAAATCTCCTCAAGCTAATAATTCGATCATTTCGGCTGAATACAGACTCTTGTCCTCTATAATTAAGATAACGCAATGTATGATAATGAAGTTTGACCGATGATTTAGTTCAAATCACGAACTTAGAGCGGTCATGTTATAAAAGTTATAAGCACGCGTACCACCAATGTCAGATTAGCCAATAGTAATATAAAATACAAGAAAAGCAATGATCCTGACTGGAAAATTGGCCACGACCATCACGTTGCAGGAATAAAATACCAAACACAAATAATAAAACGTGGAAAAAATAAGTGATGAAAATCAAATTTATTGTCAATCAGATACTATCTATCTATCTAATCAAAGAGGAATGTTTAGATTGTTCTTGACACAATTTCCGTCCTTTTGATAATAAAGAAAAATTTGTTTATTTATTAACATTAAATCTTTATTAATGTTTTACTAAGAATTTTCCAAACGCATTTTCTATCTATTTGTGACCACATTATGACAAAGACGTCCGTCAAGCTCCATTGATTTGCCCTTAACATACCCATTTAATGCAATCGGTACAACAGTGGCGTCTCTATTTCTAATTAAAATCACCGCTTTTTTGGGAAAATTTCGAAATTATTAAATCAAAATCTCAATATTAATCAATAGGAAATTGAAATTCTTTAATGATAGTCTGTTAGTCTTTTGATTTTCTCAATAAATTGTCTTTTTTTGTTGCATGTGCCGATAAATACCGCCACTGCTCCAACCGGATGCTCAATTAAATAATAAAATAAACTTAAGCAACCGTGTAAAGTCCTGTTTTGTTATTACAGGGAGACTTGTTGTTAGATACGGTCTGATTATCAATAAGACTGTTGAGGACGAACATAACAACTAAATACATACATATGATAAAAGGCAAAAAAAAATCGAAATTTCGCAACTATGTTCTCAAGGCTACCATATTTATAAAAGTCTTCGAATAATAGATCTGTAATTTTTCAATTTGTATATTGCCAAATCTTCATTAGGAAAGGTCAAGATTAAAAACCGACAGGGCACTATTATTTGTTAGTTCAGATTTCGTTATGAAATTTTCAACAATTCATCCAAATATCAACCCAAAAAAAAAAAATAGAAACCTTTCAATAATCTTTGTCATTAATCTAAATTATGTTAAATAATTGTTTTTAACTTTCAAGTTACCGGACAATTAACAATATAGTCTTGTCTAGAATTAATACGGAATTTTTAACAAAAATTATCTTTGATTAATACGAATCAATTGAATTTACTGAAAGTGATTAACATTGACAATAAATAAAATCGACTCTTGTCGTTTTTAGACCGTAACGATTGTGTAACATGTGCAATAATAATGTTAACGAACCAAAAAATCTATATATTTAATACACTAATTTTTGTTTATCAATTATAACAATTAACTTTAACAATTGCAAAATTGACGACAATCTCTATAAATGCAAGACAAAACGGTCTTATTACCTTAAATGGTTTTTATTTATCAAACACATAAAATACTGACCGATTTCTGAGTATATTGCAACTATTTTATGATAACAAAAAGTATAGTTTGTTAATACGAAAATGTCCTGAAACTCAATATTATAATGGTACCACTTTGCTGTAGATTGGTGCAATTTTTATAATTCAATTTAACAATAGGGACATTGCCAAATACCTGTCTATTTTATTAATAAGTTCTTAAATGTTTCCAGCTACTGCAGACAAATACGATCCAATAAATAATTAAACTATTTATCGAAATTTCAACATAAAATTTGTAAAATTAGCGTGAAAATAAACGTTTTTTTTCTCTCGTGTACACCACTTCTCTATATCCATGAAAATAGTGACATTTTAAAGTAATTAAACGATCGATTAAGTGACGAACTTTACTGAAACCGATATTTGCTGTCGGGTATTTAAATTTCACTTATTCTATTGCTGTTTTGTCGACAAACATATTTGGAAAACAAAAGCAAAGGATGGCACGAATTTATTTGATCTAAAATGTTGTAATATTTTTACTATTTAACAATAAAAGAAAATTGTAAATTCCACGCTTTCACTGGAATATCTCTGGTTTCGTATCTGTTTCTATTATTCTTATTATATTTTTGTTATCTTAATTTTTCGATCTGGCTATTGTGGACAATTATAAAACCTTATCCATTCAAGTCTGATATTGTTGAGAAGAAACGAATTATTATTATTATTATTATTATTATTATCAAATGATTTGTAGTTTTTTGTGCTGTTCTTTATGGCACAAATCGGTTGTTTATTTTTAAATTAGATGTCGTCATTTGTATTCTATTTATCGAATCGAGTATTCAAACCAATTTCAGACGATTAAATGATGAAATTGTCATTGTTCTGTATCGGTAAACAGTAACAACATCACATATGATGATGTGTAAAATGATGAAATCAGTATATGACAATGATAGTGGAAAAAATGTTGAGTATTTACATGTTTAGTTTACGTAAGATACATCGCACGTGTACCCTTAAAAACGATTGCTTTGATAATAGAGGTTATTATGGAATAATTCAAAATTTTATTAAAATGGAAACTTGAATAGGTACTGTTTTTTTAGGAAAAGAATTTAAAATCAACAACAACTTACACAACAGTCCTTGCAGTAAAATTTTTCAATGTGGTTTCTAATAATGCACCGCATAAAGCGTATTTTATGATTGTTTTATCGGTAATTGCATAATTTCCGACATTTACATCCTCAAATTTACATCAAACAACTTAACTATAATATAATGTCTGTAATAATTCTAATATAATGCTATATTTATTTTATATAAAAACATGAAATTAACCTATTTCTATATACATATAAGTGGATATTTTCGTGTATATTAATAAAACAAATTTTTCTTATTATTATGTATTATTGTTTTAAATAAATTATTTCAACTGAAAACCTTGCTATACCACTGCAACTAAACAATAAAACTCCCACGTTATACAGAAACTCGGCCAAATTCTTCACGAATTTATCTCGGAAAGAAGGCCGGTCCATTATCTAAAAAATAAAAGACTTTGCAGAAAATATATTTAAACATTCAACAATTGCAAAGTGGAGTTCATTAATCAAATGTCCAAAAGTAGAAGATTATATCTATTTGGATAAAATCACGTACCTATACACTACACGATATTGAACAGTCAGTGTCAATTTGTTGACACAATCCAACAATCACGAATTTAACGTTTTTTCTTTAATTGAACAATAGAAATCAACAGGTGGTTGGAGACAAGGTAAAAAATAAATAAATAAACGAAACGAATATCTATTTGGGTTAATAGTGGCGGTATTTTATCTTTATTTTTCGGGCTTTTGTTCAACCAAAGTCAAGACTAGATTAAGAAACTTTTCTTTCTTCTTTATTGTTATTATTATTATTATTATTTTAATAAATAATGTGCATAAATATTTGTGTTTATGTTGAAGTTATTATTTTGTTTGATGACGGTTCAGATTTCAACCTTTTACACTAAACTTGAACAGTATTTTATTTTGATATTGCGAAACATTTGACATACGTCCACCCGCATCAGGTGGTATTATCTATTTAATAGCGTATGGTGGCCAATGAGCACAAGGGCATATATGTCACTTGTTCGTCGTTATCCTATTATTATCTGAAAACTATTACGACATCCTGTATGATGCGACTATAATATACACTAATGAAGATAACGCACATTTAATCATTATTCCTGCTATTCTATTAACATTGAAAGAAATAGATTTTATTCAATTTTACTGTTTTCTACTAATTATCTCCTGATAATTGAATTATACGTGAAGCATTGCTGAAATTTTCTGAAAAATAGTGACCACAATCAGGACTTTCCCAGTTCGTCGCTTGATTGCCTGTTGAAGTCTCCAAATTATTCGCTCTAAATTTACCAATTTTTCGGAGTTTTTTCAACTATTTTCTCTGAAACAATCCGAGGTATTCTAATGAACGTCTCCGTCTCCGTCTCCGTCTTCGTCATCTCCAGTGTCGTCTTCCCTTGATAACTTTTTCGGTGGTGGGGTTGAAAAACGTTTTTCACCTGGGTGTGGAGAAGACTAAGAAGAAGACGAAGGTGAAGACTTGCTCAAAATAATTGTCAAAAAAGTCATTGCCACGATGACGAAGACGGAGACGGAGACGTTCTTTAGAATTCCGCGGAATAATTATCGGATTTATCTTAAAATCGTTAAACTGGATGTGTAGGCGTAAAACTGTATCCTTCACATCTGACACTAACAATAATTTACTGTAATATTCGTTTATAAAATCTAACGTGATAATTATACATGGCAAGATAATAACAATAACTACTATAAAACAATAAATTATATGTAAATCAAGCAACTGTTCATTATACCAGAAGCTTACCGCCTGTATATTAGCAATCTATGAAACAATTTCCATCAACAACAATCGACCGTGTCGGTTTTTCTTTTACTATTCCTTCATGTTAATTATATAGGTACGTGTAGGTTTTGTCTACCTTCATGTTTTTTTCTTCCATTTTTTCAACTTGGCTTCATTCCCTGTCTCTTTCTGTCTTATATCTAAGAGAAAGTTTATGGAAACTCCATGAAATTTGGCAATATAATCGATAGACAGAAGAAGTAATTTAGGCTCTTTCTTGGCTTGTTCCGGACAGTTCAGACTTTTTTTTTACGACACTAATGATCTCATCTGTACGTAAATATATGAAAGTTTCCCAATTAGATCACAGCTAATCTTGTTAAATCGTGTTAATGTAAGTTGAAATATTTTAACAATTAACGTCGATAAATCATTAGAAATTAATGTTTGTACTTTAAAATATTAATAAATTTGATAAAGCACTTTCGGTACTTATGTCCGGTCTGTTGTAATAATAATATTTTTCAATATTATTAAGCCGGCAATTAATTAGCTATTACGTTAATTATTTTACACCTGAATTAAAATAAAAATTTGATGAAGAAACAAAAGGTGTGTTAAATGCCAGTCACGATGTTATAGTGATTTGTCTTCGAGTTATATAATTTACTTACTGATAGTAAATTCTAAATCAGTTCTTCGAAATTATTATTATTTTTTTTAATATTTCATAAATTCTTCAATAACTTTCTTTAGGCTATATTTAGTAGTATTGCAAAAATGTAAAATCAACGAAATTACTGTTGTTTATTTACTGTTTGTAAATGTTTAGTGAATTTCATTTTTAATTAGTAACTAATTGCGTGGTAACCTAAAATTAACGTATAACTATATAGTTTTTTGGTGAACTTGTTTCTTGTTGTTGAGTTGCCATTATGATCTCTAGAAACACCATACAACACCCAAGACTAGGTCAAGAGAAATTACTCGATTCAGACGTCAAATATTGCGGATTTTGATAATCTATTCTTTGTTTCTCGATCTTTGGTCTACAAAAATTTAATATTTTCCAATAGAACCGGAGTTATTCGGGCATAAGTTGTTCAAAAATTGTTTATAAACAAAATATTGTTGAAATAGAGTTTCGTCCGATTTTATCAATTCTATACTATTCATATTGATAAAAGGTCATATTTGGTCTTTCCTTTTATAAAAACAATATATACTTTAAACGGTTAAACTTTCTTCGTGACATGACATATAGATAATAAATTAGTCGTATTTTGTTGAAGAAAGTTTGCTAAGCCGCTCCACAACCAAATTCATGTCGATGAATATAATTGTTGTTCATGTAGCTATATTATTATTATCCATTTGTACCTACTTATTGATTACTTCCTAGTTAAATTGTTTAATTACCAGTTTTGTTATATAATTTTCCAATTCCTTACTCATCAGAACAATACAGTAAATGGACCTTTAATAATTAAAAACAATAATCAAACGTTAAATAGAAACAACAACCAATAACTGAGGTATTCAGTTGTGTAATTTTATGGTTTTTAAAAATCATTTATCGTTTAAACAATAAAATTGTTCAAAGAGATAATAATATTAATGTGACACATCGTGTGTATCCAACTAGTTAATTTACTGTTCAAAATAGATATTTGTACACACGGACATTCCACTATAGAGGATGTTTAAATTGTTTTAGAAAAATTCACTTTCTCATCATTATATCGTTGTCTTGATCCACGTAGAATATATGTATGATAAGGAAAAAACGATTTCGTGATAGATAAAAGTCAAGAAAACGGAGGATTGTTGAGATTTTTTTGTTGTTGTTGTTGATTTGGTTTGATTAGACAGAAATCAAAACTGATGGCCGAAAAATTGCGATAGAAAGTTGGTTGAGCGACAATAATTGAAATATAAATATTTTTATTTTCGCGGTACACTACCAACAATGAACCGTTTCAGAATGTAATAAAGTGGAGAATCTGGAATTTCCTAAATGTTTCGATTTTACGATGATTAAGCGAAAATGATTGATATTTGTATTATTACTCGGATCAAGACTGGTTGCGAAATGGTGGATGCGCCGGGCAAACTTTTCGCTCCCGGATTGTTTCTGTTTATTTAACTTTTAATCTATTTGCGATAATTTTAAAGTGTTACATAGGCACTTTCTGTTCTTATTTCAAATTAATTATTCTAAATCATCATATTTTCATTAATGAAAAATACTTTTCTTTTTCTATGTTTGCCCACTTTCTGTAATTATGTTTTTTTGGCTTTTTTATTGCTTGAGTTTTTTGAATTATAAAGAGTATTTATATCAATTAGTTATTAAAATATTGTATAATTAATACAAAACTGATTTATGAACTATAATAAACTGCTTGATATTATTATCTTAAAATGAAAGTGTAACGCGATATTAAACAAGAATTGTTTCATTAATTAGTGATTTAAAATATCTAAGTAACTTAATTATGTGGAAAACTTAAAAAAGTGTAATCATGATTTCTAAATCCTTTAGAAAAAAATTCTACAACTTTATATATAATTCGATATTGTTGGTTATCTACCTGCAAACCGCTACGTTCAAAATTTCTAGAGATTGAATTATAAACGTTTTGCTTTTTCAGAACTAGAAACCTTGTTGTCAACAGGTCTAAATAACTGCTACATCTATTGAAGAGCAAAACAGATTAGACACAATTTAAAGACAGGACGAATAAAAAATCGAGAAGACCAAAAGTGGATTTATTTTCGAATTCTAATAGCAACTTACTGTACGAATAATTACATTCAAGTGTTTGTTATTATTAGTGACATAAATTTTACGGTAGATTTTCATTTGACAAAAAGCCTTGTTAACGACCTAAATTAATCGATCATGATGCAACAAGAAGTCATATTTAGTACGTTTTTTCAACTTGAATGATCATATTTCTCCTTTCTTAGTAACCAGAATGTATCACCACCATTTTAAGACTTAATAATTTATTAGAGCACCCCGTTCACTTAGATTTCTCCTATCTATACCTACCTAGTTATAATCAAATCGTTTTCGAATCTATCAAATTTACAATTTATCGTCACTGTTTGCTAATACAACATCCTGTTTCTGGCGTAATTCATTCAGTTTCCTTAAATTCCATTTTTAAATTGACTTTCTTCTAACGTTCGATTTTCTAATTACTGCTCTTACTAGATATTTACAGTAATTCTTGAGTTTTTATAATCGATATCAATAATTTTCTTTATAACATCCAGAAAGGAAGGCCTTTGCATGTTCAGTAGGGCATATCAGACCTTTACCAGATAGTCTCAGGGCCGAACTGGCTTGATAATCAAAACAAGGACCTTACAAAGTTATTGCTGGTCCTCAAAAGATTCATTGGCCCCGGAGGAAATCTCCCAATATCCTCCTGCCCAGTCCGGACCCCGGATAGTCGAGTCATCCGAATAATCAAATAATAAACTGAAGAGACAACAGGAGGAAAATATTCTATTGACATTGCAAAATTTTACTGTTAACTTAAAAGGAGCAGCCAGTTGGATAATTCCGGAGAACTGATGTTTTCCGGATGCTTGAGTTCCGGATAGTCGATGCTCTACTCTATTAGTAAAACTCTAGCTTTCAATCGTTTATTATATTTGGATTTGTCGTTCTGTGCAAGAAGTTTTTCAAGTTATATTTTGAAAATGAAAGTATTACAATTGTCCGAACTACACATTTTAATTATTTCGGGCAAAACTACAGTCTTAGGCTGCTTCCATATTAAGAACAGAATGTAATCTTATTATTAGATCATCATAGAGTTCCTTGGCCAGACGTCCTGTCTATTAATTTTTTTTTTTTAATTACACCAATTCAACTAACTAGAAAGTTTTATAATAATTGAACCATATTAAACTTCCTTCGAATCGAATCATACTTTCCTGGCACATCTTAAGTCAATTAATCAAAACCTATTATTATAATATTAGTCGATTATTAGTCAATAATGTCAGAAAAGGCGATTGAAGTAAAAGTGTAGATTTGCACAGATTGATGACAGTAGTTGCAGTTGAAATCTGGAGCCGTTCCCATAAATTTGTATCTTTTTACAAAACTTGTTATAAAATCTTTTCTAGATAGCTGCAAAGATAACATACAAAACTACCGAAATTGATATATCAGTTCAGTTTTGAAATATTTAAATTGGTTATGAAGTTTTTGAAATGTGCTTTAATTATCCACGCTTTATAGTCTTCGGATTATGTAGATGTAACTACATTTTTTCATACTTATTATGAATTGGAATTAATAAGAGATTCCCCTTCTCATTAATTGAATCCAAGTGGTATAAATTGGACTCGGTGGAGATTTTTTACCAGTGACTTGATCGCATCACAGTAATAAACACTTATCTAACTGTGAAAGAAACAGGTATTATTACAAAGATTACTTTTTACTTAAAAATCTAAGCATTATTCTTTAATATTCCAGGTTTTCGATTACAACAATGTTCCGATTCATGATCATCGCTGTTTGTTCTGGTAAATTTATTTGAAACACTTTTATTCATTAATAATTACAAATTGCATTTCAGTTGCTCTAGCTTCAGCCGGAGTATCTAAACAAAAATTGACCATTGTTGTTAACGAACCACAGACTCAAGCGTCTCACAGTTACGGAAATATTGGATATGGTGGTATTTCCGGTGGTGGAAAATCCGGTGGTTACGCTTCCAGTGCTGAACTTACCAGTTTGGCTCATTCATCAGCTATCCAAGCCAAATCAGCTGTTCAAAATCAACAAACTGCCGGTAGTCAAGCTGCTTTTGGAGCAAAGAGCAGTCTAGCCCAAGCTGCTTTAGGGGTAATCGATAATAAATTACAAAATGAGAACAGTTTAATAATTTTATGCATTTTGATGAATACCAGGCCGCTGCTACAGCTCAAGCCGCTCTTGTTGGTAAACAAGTCATCGTACAAGGTTTAGAACAAAAACTACAGGAAGCTGAACGCCAATTACAAGCCGAAATTGCTCAATACCAACAAACCCAACAAGCTGCTCTCTCCGCTCAAGAAGCTGCTCAACAAGCTCAACAACAAGTTTCTGCTTTAACTGCCGCCTTAGCAGCTACACAAAGTGGAGCACAACATGCTGAGAGAGCTGCCGCTGAAGCTGGTGGTGCTGCTGCTGCTCAACATGCTATGATCCAAGAAGCTAGACAACGTGTTGGTCATCTTTCCGAACAATTACATAGTGCTGTTGCTGAATTACAAGAAACCGAAATATCGGCACATAAAGCCGCCGAAGCTGCTCAAATTGCTCAAAGTAATGCTGCTGCTGCTGCAAATGCTGTAGCAACTAGTGCCGCTCAAGGTGACCTCAGTGGACATGGTGGTTATGGTGGTGCTGAGGGTTACCACCATTAAAATGTAATAATGTTGTAGCGATCATTCTCACTCATCATTTTGTAAATATGGTCCATCCATACATCATTGTAGTAGAATTATAGATATTAATAAAATTTACTTTATTGAACAATAATTTTTGTTGAAGACAACCTTTAATCATCATTAAATGATAAAATAATCCTTATGTTTTAATAACACCAGCCATTTACAGCCGGAAAACTGGGGGAATAGTAGATAAGCATTTTTCGTGGACGCTCAGCATCGACAGTCAACAAACGAAAATGACGATGACGATGACTTTGGTGTGAATCCCACCGAATACATTTAAAATGAAAGATAAATACAATCAAACAAAGGAAACTTTCTAGACCGATCTTTATGTAATTTTTGCATTCATCTAACACTTATCATATGTAACAATCTAAAATAGTTATTTAAAAAGTTTTAAAGGAAGAGATTTCACCTTCACAATTATATATTTTTTTATTTCTTTCCTATCGCAGCTATACGACATCTGGTAAATCACTCCCTTTTAGAGCAGACTTGTTTCAAATAGCCATAAATTTTTCGAAAATCCATCAACTGTATCGAGAACACGCCGTCAATGTACCATCTCACCAGACAATCATCATTACCGTATTTTATTAAATTAAATTGAAATTTTTAATTATAATCTAACAACTTGGTAAATTTATTGGCCACCCAAGCGTACTAAGAATAATTAAAAAGTATTTGCATTAACTAATTTTACAATTCAGACAGCATTTTACCGTCTGAAGTTACACTAAGGAAACACATCAATGATAACAAAGATAATGGAATTGGGCACACCGAGCAATTACAGAAGAAAAAGATAAGACAAAAATGACGAAAAGTATAAAAAGGAAATTAACTGCAACAGAAGGAGTGCAATAATATCGAGCATTTTTTAGATCGGATTCTTAACAAAATATATAAATCTAGCAAATCATATAGGAATAAACACCTATGGCAGGACTGGACTGGACATAGAATAGGTGGAGATTTCTGTCCGAGGCCCACTTGGTTTTGGAAGCCACTGGTAATCTTCTACATTTGTCTGTTTTCACCCAAAATATGGACAAAAGCGGTAGTCATCTGTAAACCTAGTCAAGTTTCCCTTAGGGCCAAAGTACTGTAGTGCGGTCCTGATTTACGGATAAAAATGCAACAAGTTAGTGTTAAATTTGTGTGAATCGAAGCTTAACAATACATTCCATTTATTAACAGATTTATTTCGAGTAATAATTATATCAAATTCCAAAAATTTGCAATATGAGGAAATAATTGCTTTTTAAGTAAGATTCATAATCTGTTACGGAAAGTTTTGTTGGTAGAGGGATCACAAGAATGCACTTATACTTTTACTATAATCTCCATATAATGTTGTTTTTTCTCTTGTAATTAAAAATGATATGAATCAATTAAATACGTGAAGTGCAAAAGAATTACGTTCCAAGAGTTGAACTGGTCTCAAATCAAATCAGCCTTTCCCGTTATTGTGAAATGCAGGATTCTCACAATACATAGGAAAAAAACTAGTATAAATACGAAGATTACCGGCTTAACTATCAGTATCTCCCCAACAAGTAATCTAAGCACATCACCAGCTAAGACACCGGTAAGAGAAGTCGAATAATTGTCAAGAAATTTAAATAAAAAATGCAAATTTTAGGTGCAATCATGTCTAGAGTTTTCGTCATCATTTGTCTTTGTAAGTAGTAATATTTCAGTTTTTTTAAGAATTATCCTTTTGACAGTTTTATTTCGATTATCTTATCAGTGATCGCCTTAACATCTGCAAAAACTCCACGTCAACGAAAACTGAGAACGATTGCTCCCGATGCTCAAGTTCAATCGACTCATAATCTCGAAACAATCAGCGGTGGATTCGGTGGTGGAGAACACTCCGGCGGCTCAGGCCGTGCTTCCCCACAATACTCCTCCGGCTCAGAATTGACCAGTCTAGCTCATTCGTCTGCTTTACAAGCTAAAACAGCTGCCCAAAGTCAACAAGCTGCCGGAATTCAAGCCGCTCTAGGTGCAAAGACTGGATTTGCGCAAGCTGCTCTAGGGGTAATATCTGATTTACTACCACCACAACAAAAAAAATTGATATATTAATCGATTTTATTTAGGCCGCCGCAACAGCTCAAGTTGCTCTAGTCGCTAAACAAGTAATTGTTCAAAATTTAAAACAACAACTTCAAGATGCCGAATACCAACTTCAAAACGAATTAGGTCAATATCTTCATACAAAACAAGCTGCTGAAGCTGCCCAACAAGCTGCTCAACAATCCCAACAACAATTAAGTGCCGCCACAGCTGCTCTAGCTGCTGTTCAATCGGCAACACAACTGTCTCAACAAGCTGCCAAAGAAGCTTCTAGTTCTGAAGCTGCTCAGCACGCTATGATTCAAGATGCTAAACAACGAATTTCACAAATTAACGAAAAATTAAATATTGCTTTAGGTGAATTGCATGAAACGCAAAGTTCAGCACAGAAAGCCGCTGCTGCTGCACATTTAGCTCAAAGCAGTGCTGCAGCCGTTGCACAAGTTGTTGAAATAGAAAACGCCCATCAGGAGATTGGAGCAGCTGAAGGTTACCATCATTAAGTAACAAGATTATATATTCATCAAAAATTGTAAATACGTATAATAAATAAAAACCATAATCGATAAAAGCCGTTTACTTTTATTTGAAGTAAATATTATACAAAACTTATAAGGAACATATGTCAATCTTTTACTTTACAAAATATTATCAATGATGGTGATAGCTACCATGTCCACTATGAGCGGCACTGGCCACCACAGCATTAGCAGCGGCGGCAGCATTTGCTTGAGCGACATGTGCTGCAGCAGCAGCTTTCTGAGCAGCTGCCTCAGTCTCTTGCAAATCAGAAATGGCAATGTCCAACTCTTCGTTTAAATGCGATATACGTTGTCTGGCTTCTTCTACCATAGCATGTTGAGAAGTGGCAGCAGCAGCTGCTCCAGCAGCTGCTTGACTTGCATGGGCAGCAGTTCCTTGAGCTGCAGTTAAAGCAACCCGTAGTGTAGAAATTTGTTGTTGGGCTTGTTGAGCCGATTGTTGTGCCACCTTTGCTGCTTGTTGAGCTTGATTATATTGAGCAATTTCAGATTGAAGTTGTGTATGAGCTTTTTGCAATTGTTCATTTAATTCTTTAGCAATTGCTTGTTTACCAACGACAGCTGCTTGAGCTGCAGCTGCAGCCTACATTTGTACATTAATTGTAAAGTTTTTTTAGTAAAAAATATCATCACTTACACCTTGAGCAGCTTGGGCTAGACTGCTTTTAGCACTGAAAGCTGCCTGATGTCCGGCTGTATGTTGGTTGTCAACATGGGATTTAGCTTGAATTGCTGAAGAATGGGCGAGACTCTTCAATTCAGCACCAGAAGAATAGCCCCCATGGCCGAAAAATTCACTATCAAAACCGCTACCATGACCGTAATTATGGGTAGATTGAGCTGAAGAATCTTCCGAAAATGGGAAACAAAGGGCGACAGCAACTGAAAATATTCTTTTCAGAAAAATTAAAAAATTCAAGAAAATATCTTACACGAACAGACAGCAACTATTAGAGATTTCTGCATGGCTATTGGGTGTTTCCTGAAATTTAAAATTGAAATTAACTGAAATATACGTTAGTTAGTTAAGAATGACTTACTTGAATAGTTTGACTTGAGCTAGGAACTAATTGGCACTGGTCGAGAAATTTGATCGCAAAATATTTATAGTTAAAAATTTCTAAAAATGGAAATAAAAAGAGGAAATTGCAATAATATGCTGTTATAATTCAGACACGATATTGTACACATGATGAAGGTATTAACTGTGGCTGATTAAACAAAAAATACCATCATGGTACTTTGTAGTTCTCGTACCAGACCATTCACAAAAATCAAATAATAAATGTCAAATGAAAGTGCTCTCTAACTGTTACAATTTTTTCTATCATCAATCGCCAACAATTATTATTACTGTAGACATATGAAGACAGTTTTTGTTGCTATAACTTAATAACTGTAACAAATTCAAGTCTGATAGTGAAAGAAAGAAAAAAACAACAACAGGAATCCTAATAAAACAGTTTTATTATTACAAAACACATTTTCGTCTACATTCATATTACACCCTCTGATAGATTTAGGCCAGTTCCATCAACTTTCTCTTTGATGGTCCGCATCAAATACGGAATCTTCTCAAAATCGGCCAATGATTCCCAGATTTCTAAACATACAGGTATTACGATATATCCTCTATCTTGTAATGTTTTCAATGTAAATATTGTATTATATTTCATTTGTCGATTATTTATAGTGTAACGATACGGCGGCAATGATTGGATAATAACTCTGAAATTTAGACAATTAAAATTAATAATAATAATAATAATCGAAAATAGGGGAGACCGGGGACAAAAGTAACAACGCTTCGTTCCTCTACCATGGACTGTTACTTTTAACAAGCGACATGTCCGGGTAAAATGCTCAGTATGACTAAACATGTCTACCTGTTGGAAATAAATCTATACAAGTTTATGTGGGAATAGATGAGGAGTGTGTTGATGTTGCAAGTTTTTGTCTGCGATCCATTTGCCATCCACAGTGAGGCTACACAGGAAAAATGTTACTTTTGTCCCCGGTCTCCCCTACTAAAAAAATTATCATACAATTGATTATCTGGTGAAATCTCCAAATCTTCAATAAACTGCACTTCATTAGAACTAAAGGCAACCGGATAACCGCCTTTTCTAAACACGACTAAATGATCTGCAATTTTAAAAAAATTATAAAAACAATAATAAATTAGGGGTTGAAATTTGATAAAATACCGATTTGATGCCCCAATTTGGTAAAAAGGTCAGTTCTAACATACTTGTCACCACCTAAAGCTTTATGCAATGCCCCTTCTAATGGAAAATCCATTTCCAAATTCATTCGATTAATCAATACTTCCGGTGAGAATCTTGATGGTAACAGACACGATAATTCCGGTTTATATAATTTAATACTTTGCCATATTGTTAAATAAGTTTCAAGATCAGATACATATCCTGTGTATAAATAAATTAATTTATTAAAAATCAAAATAAAATAAAATTGTATATTTACGTCTTTTAAATAAATTCGTCAAATATTGTTCATTTAGACAACGATTTAAAACATCAACTTTAAAAATATCCAATAAACAAAGTGCACAACCGAATTTAAGCCAAACGATTTCACGTCGATCGGTTCTAGCTATATTTTCGGATGTTTGTATTAAATTCTTTATTTCATCCCAATAAATTGGACGATATTCAGTTAATGATACTGACAGTGCAATACTGTAAATATCTCCTGGATCACCTTTACTGATCAATTCAGGATTTTCATGGACTTTCCTTGCCAAATAATCCAATAAAAAGTTGTTGAAATGATTCTACAAATATTTAATTTAATGAATGAATTAATTAATAAATATAAAACTTACAACTCTGGCGAATTTCCTCAATAAATAGATTGCATGTTTGTAACCCATATCATGATCAATTAAATAATTCGCACAAGAATCAAAGAATACATCATTATAACAATAATTCGTGTGATTCATTGTCCAACGTCCAGTTAATTTCGATAATGTCGTCTCCATATCATTATAATTTAATTCATCAAAATGTACAATTAATGAATTTAATGCTTTTTCCATTAATGGTCGTACAATTTCATTACCATTCATATCACATATTGACCAAACTATACTTTTTGCTATTTTCACATCAAATTCCTGTTGCCAATCCAATAAAGCATTTACAATAATTTCAATTGATCTATCATTCAATTTATGACTAACAGCATAATATAAAGAATCAGATAATGTTGATAGATTATCATGATCAAGTTTTGTTGGTAGATTTATATCAAATACAATTGGTAATGCAATTTTTAATGCTTCAATTAATGGTGTTGTTTGAAATTGATTTAAAAGAAAATCCATAAAGATTATCTGTTGTATATTTAATTGATTCACATTATGTCGTATTAATTGTAATAAAACTTGTACAATTGTACTATTCGATGGTACACCAACATAACTAACAATTTTTAAAGCTTCTATAGTTTCTGGTAATTCAATTACACCAGCTTGTTGTTTTAATTGACGACATAATTTACCGAAATTCGCATCGGACAGGATTTGTTTCGTTGATAGTTCCGAACTGAAATTTATCATCATTATAACAGATATAATCTGAGAAGATAGAGTAATGGAGGATTTCCGCATGGTTTGGGCATTTTATCGTACCTTTGAAGATACTTAAGTCATATTGCTCTTAACTTTACATTGGTAATAACTAAAGCTCGGATTTATATGCAAAAAACTTCATAGATAAAAACCCCAACCCTTTCCCATGATTGCTAAAATAAGATAACAGGATGACTAAGAATAGTCAAATTGAAAGTGACCGGTTACAACTCCGTTCTTAAATAAGAGATCAGAAAGTTATGGCCATAAATAAAATTCATTGAAAACCCTAGTGGATTAGGATTGGTTCGGTAATGTTATATATCAGGAGTGGCCAAAACGTCGACTGCAAGGCAACTGAAAGTCTCCCGCGAAACGAGTTATGAATAACAAATTTTCTTCTTTTTTTGTTATATTTATTGCCTTATAAACTTTTAAGAGCCTCGAAAATATTCCACAATTTTCTATCGCATCTATAGTCGCCCGTAGAGATATTTTCACTAGGTAAGTAGACCCCAACGTCTAAAAGTTTGGCCACCCCTGTTATATACCTATAGTCTGTTTCATGATATTATGATCGCCTCGGACAAGTACTAACTAGCTGCTTATATCACTGTTCATTGAAAAGGGTCCTTATGTTAAATTTATGATAGTACTTAGGGTAAAGGTCCCTAATTTGGACCATCTAAGGAAAAATGGCTGTAAAATAGTAATCTGATCGATACCAGCCCAAAAAAAAATTATTATTATAATCTATGGATGAGTTTATCAAGATAGACTGGAATCTTTTTCGGTTGGTTATAAAAAAATATTTTCAAAAAAGTCTCATCGGTCCAATTTAGGAGACAAGTATCATAATTTGGACCATAGGTCTCCCAAATTGGACGAGGTCTACTTTTGTTAGTTCCAGTGCGAATTTTTATTGAAAATTATAATACAATTCTTTTTGCATTTTGCATAAAATCCGAGCTTTAGTACGTTTGAAGTAAACTGTTAGTTATCAAGTAGAATACCCAATCTATAAGGATAACACTCCTTATTTTATTTAAATCTATTATAATTACCTTCCACATTTCTGTAATGTAAATAGACTCCTTAAAGCTTGTAATATATGTTTATTATTCATAATTTTATTATGATCTGCAACCATATCTAAAACATTACTTGTACTTGTTGCATTCTTAAGATTCACCATTAACAAATCAGTTCCTGTATTAAATTGTCCAGTTTTTATTAAATCTTTATTATAATTACACATCGTACGTATTATTCCATGATTTTGATAAATTCTTGAAATGGGTGGTAATCGAAAGATTGCCTTGAAAGCTTGCGACATTATTCTGAAAATAAAAAGACGACAACATTATCTTTTTTGGTATAGTTCCAACGTATTTGGCAATCTCTATTTTAAATAAAATTAATTTAAATATACACACTATTGTTAATTTTTAAATAACTGTCCTCTAAATTATATAAGAAATTAGGTACTAGGCTCGAGATAAGTTTGCGTAAATCCACGTGGCATTCTCTGTCTGGGCTATATCGACCAGGAGTGTCCAACCTTTTGGCCTCCTTGTGCCACATTTGAAGAAAAAAAATTGGCTCAAGCCGCACATAAAAGATACTACTGTGACAAATAAATACATAAAAAATCTCAATGTTTTAAGGAATTTTACGATTCTATGTTGGGCCGCATTCAGTATAGTGCTGGGCCATATGCAGCCCTGATAAAGACCGTGATAGTGAAATTTAGCAAATCTCTATAATAGTAACTTTTTAGCCATAAAGCTTGAGAAAATTTGAACTTTCACAGAAGGTAATAAAAGGACAATCCCATAATAATACATACAGACAAAGTTCCAAAGAACCCCTCCGTTATTCAATTAATAAATTGTAAAACACAATTTAGGCTATTAACTGTTGCAAAATTCAATACAGTGTGTCAAATTATGTATATTAACACGTTCACTGTCCAAGCAGTTTTGGAAGGTGGTCCTCACACGTCCACATACGCTATCAATGTTTC
>JAZBHA010000573.1:0-45609 GCA_037464855.1 Iselma pallidipennis
TCCTCTCTCCGCTAGATGGCTCTTCCCAATATTACAGTTTAATACATATATGAAATATAAAATTATTAACATTGGCTAACGATGAATATCACATAATTTTAGCGTTAGCGTAAAGACGTAAAGAGATATGACAAGTTTTAATGACGATTAAGCATATTACCGTATACGCGTAAAAGTGACAGAACATGATTATTGCTGAATACGCTGAAGCTCAACCTCTTTTCCTGCCGTGCTGTGTGACTGGTAAGAGATTACTTTAATCATGAATAAAAATAACTTCTCTGATCATCATTGGAATAAATTATGATGTATGACATACGACTGAGTCAGTGACGATTTAGCACTTAATGGTCATTAAGACTTGTTATATGTCTTCGTCTTAATGCACTGTATAAATTCCATTTTATCGTAACTTTCACGGAATAATAAATATTTTTCAGTGTTAAACGTGGTATCGACGATCTATTATATTACCCAACTTTTGGATTTACAATAACTGGAATTATTACAATGATTAGTATCATGTACTACCTGGTAAATATGTTTCTATTTTCTCGTTTTCTTATTTTTTAATTCATTACATTCTATTAAATACAGCATAACCAATATTAGTTCTAACATTGAGTATAATAATAAACTAGCTATCAAAGTTTGCGCTTTGCACAAACTTGAAAATTAGCGTCCCTGAGGAGGCGAAGTCGGTTTGTATAAAAAAACATAGGTACATATTGATAATCCTTAATTATCTTGTATCATCATCTAAAAAGTTCAGGAGCCTGTTCTCGGTAATAGTTGCAAACAAACTATAAACATATTTTATTCAAGCATCAATAGACAAACCAAATTTAAAAATTATTTTATTCCCAATTAGGGCCTCTCCAGATACAGCGTATAGCGTATTTGCGTAGAGAAATAATAAACAAACATGTTATTGTTTATATATGTTACCGGCAATGTGCGAAATTAGTCAGTTCACGAAATGCCTAGTCAATTTGCAAAATGACTAAAGTGGTAGGCAATCTGCGAACAATTCGCAGATTGACGGCTGTCTCAGTCATTTCGCAAAATAACTGATATACTCTAGGTATTCTGCATTTCTTTCCCAACGACTGCCTTCTAATACATCTGTTTCACTTCAATCTGTATCATACCCGAGAAAAATGTACATAAACAATAACATCAGTGTGATGTTTATTTATTATTGCTCACCGCAAATACGCAAATCCACTGTGTGTGGAGAGCGCTTTAGCGAGTCTCCACACGTAGCATTTTGGCAGAAAGTGGTGAGGAATAATTAGCTATCATCAAACTGGTGTTATTGTTTATTTACACTTGTTTAGGGTGGGCTCACAATTTATAATACAATAACGTTGAAGTGAAACAGATATGTTAAAAAGCCATGACCTGACCTGACCTGACCTGACCTCACCTCACTTTCGGTTGGCCGAAGTTCATTTCTAGTGTCCTCGAACAGCGTATATCATAAAAATATAGTCATATGCGTGATTTAGCCACATTGTCATCCCCCCTTACGGGTAAGCAGCCCCATACCACCCCTATTTCAATCCATAGGGGCAAAAGGACCTCACCAGACGAAGTAGAAAGTGTCAAACCGCAAGTATGAATTTCCTCCCCAAATTAAAGGATAATTTTGACAACGAACCGATTTATTTACCGCCACCGCTACTACGTTGTGAAAATTACCCTCAAATTTGGGGTGGAAATACGCGAGCTAAAAATTCCAAAAAATTCATCCTTACGTTTCGACACCTTCTGGTGGGGTCCTCTTTTGCCGGTACGTATTGAAATATGGGTAGGTTGGAGGATGCTTACCACTAAGAGGGAACGGAAGTGAAATCAAAGGCCAGATTTTACGGGTTCAGAACATGGGGAGTTCGAATCTGACATCCGTTTGTCTCTATCTATTATGGTTTTCGATTAATGCGCGTGACAGACGGACGGACACCACAAAAACAGAAGCGTCCCCTTTAAAATTCTATTTTGAGGGCCGCTAAAAAGTTTCAGCAATAATAACACAAGCCCTTGTAAGAATAAATGCTTTCACATTTTTCGGATATGGGTTGCACGTGTGCTTAGACATTGAAATATGTATCGCCAAACGCGAACTCCCATAAGAATGGGAATTCCAAGCTTGCAATCTTATCTGAAGCTTAAGGGGCTTCACGTACGTGTCACTTTTTTTAATACAAATCAATGGTTGGGTTAGCCGAAACGGATTTTGCATGAGGGTCCCGATCTAATGCGTTTAGTTTCTAAAAGTATACCTATATACAGTAGAGTCTAGGTTATCCGGCATAAACGGGACTGAAGGCTGTAGGATAATCTTATGGTATAATTTGAACCAAAGTAAAGTACATTAGGCCGGCTTTGCTACGCTCAGACCAGACAAAGACCTTGTTAATTTACCTAAAACTCGTTGTGAGCAAATAGCAAATTCCATATCGCGTTGTGAGTATAAATTTCGCCCATTGGCAATTGAGTACAACATATACAAGCTGAAAAAAGACTGCAATTTTGTAAAAGTGAAAGGGTCCAAGTTCTAACGACTTGTTCATGCACTGTAGAACCCATTCAGTGCAGTTCAAAAGCAAATGTTCATCTTCATCTTCATCTTTATCTTCTTCTATCTCCTTATGGATACCCATAGGAAATTGGCAATTCAAGCGTCCCCACTCTTTAAGGATTTTCTTGTTCCACCCAGCAAATTCAAGCGGGACATTTAAATCAAATATAAACACAATTACTCACATATATCTATCCTGATTCCTATCGTAAATTTGTATGTTTATTCCTTACTGTGTGAACCTATTCACTATTGGCAGAGTTTGTCAGCCAAACAACTCCTTGGAGAATTCACATGTGGAGTTCACAAAGTAAAGGACAGGGATATAAACTTGCGATCGGAACAAGGATAGATATATGATTCAAATGTCCCGCTAAGCTTGCTGGGCGGAGCAAGCAAATCCCTATGGATAGCCATAAAGAGTGAGAAGAAGATATAGATGTAGAGTTGCATTTGAATCCAACTGAATATTTAATTGTACAGTTCTTCAATTTTTTATTAGGATTTTCAAAAAATTTTTTGTTCTTTATGTTATTTTGCGTCTGGCTCTCGTTGAATTCAGTTTATTGGCTGATTTGTCTTTCTTTTTTGTAGCAAGGTGATGTCAATTATGATTCAATAAGTATCTATTTACGTGCTTTGGCAGTAGGAATATACACATCCTTAATGACTGGCAGCTTTATTTATTGCGGACAATTAATTGAAGACTATGTAATTGCGATTTTATCTATTTGTCGATATGTATTTAAATAAATTATAATATATTTTTTTTATTTTTCTAGTCTAACGAGATATTATCAAGTATAACAAATCTACCTTGGTATGATTACAATAAGAAGAATCGTTATTTAGTATTAATGTTGTTAACAAAAAATAATGAACCTATGACTTTATCAAGTTCTAACATAATAATCATTAATCGCACATTGTTAATAAAACTTTATAAATGTGTTAATTCAGGTATTACATTTATCTTCAGTTTTGTAAAAATTAAATAAATTGTTAATGTTGTATTTATATTTATTTTAATAAAACAATTATTGTATTATTATAAACACAACACTCTATAGAATCTATTAACTAGATGATAACAGATACGTGTATTATAAATTATTAATAAATTTACTGTGTTTTACTATCCTCTTTCAAGTATCTATGTATAAATTCTAGATCTTAGACCCCTGTCACACGGCAAAAGTAAATTGTAATTTAACGACAAGGTCAATACAAATTGAAATATTGGTGAATTGCACTCTGGCACACTGTGATTTTACAAAATTACAATCAACGCACAGACCAAGGCGTAGAAATGTCGTAGATTGTCATGCGTATGGTGTGTATGTATCTTGAACAAACAGCTGATGGCAGTCAAGCTTTTAGATGCAGCCTAGCGCATGTGTAGTTAACACAATTTAGCCAAATAGAGTTCTGAACAGCCAATTTACTGAATAAAGTTTCACTACTGATTAATTGAATATTGTGTGCTGTCTGTCACACGGTAAATTGAGAACCAAGGTAATTACGATCTTGGTTAAATTACAATTTATTTTGGCCGTGTGACAGGCGTCTTAGTTTCCAATTTTTGTTACAAGCAAGTCCTATTGTTGAAATTTAACATTTATTGATCAAAGTTACAGGGTGAACTTATCTAATCAGCCCGCCATTTCCACTAATCCGTTATAAAGAGGGGCGTTAACTTTGGGGGCCCTGGACTAACACTGTTAAGTCAAGTTTGGACTTGTCGAGAAACTGTTTTTTTTTTACCCGTTTTTAAAAAAGAAAAATTATAGGCAACGGACATTGAAGAACTTTCTTTTTGATTTGATGCACTTGGATTTATAGACTTTTATTTTTTTGATCGCAAAGGTGGCCGTTTGATTGAACGGAGCTCTTAGCTGCAGCCCATAAAGACCATGCCTAAATCCGCCCTTGGTTATAAATGAATCTATTATTACTATTATTAGCGATGGAGAATATGAAACAGTTAAGTTGTCAGAAACTTTACAGTGAGTTTTTGGGGGCCAAATAGCGTTTCAGAGGCCACCTCTTAGGTTATTTTTTGGGCAATTGATTAGAAACTTGTAACAACAATGTACATTATGCAAATTTATTTCGAATGTATCGTTGTTATCAAAAACCAAAAATTTGTCTATTTTCTATGATTTTGCGAACTTTTAACATTCTACTCCTGGTGGTGTTTGAATGCAGTTGGGAAATATGAGAGCAGGAGAAAGGAGGAAGACTTACTACTTAGGGCTTAATTGATCACGTCATCTCTCCTTATCCCACGCTGTCCAAGAAACTAGCTCCTTCACCTAGATTATTATTGTTTTCTTTCAAAGTTTTGCCCTTAAATAGATTGTTGTTTTAATTTTGGCACAGAAAAAATACATATCCCTTGTAAAGGAGAGAGCTAAAGAACCTTACTGTTCGGGGCGCGAGAAGTGGCTCGGTCCGACTTTGAATACTGAAAATTGTACTAAAATACAGGTTCCTGTATTATCTACAATGAAACATTTTCGCAAACAGTAACTTGGACTGCACGGCTTTGCGATACATCACAAGAATTACGACGCAGGTGTGTAATTTCCAGTCCTTGATTGGTTTGCACTACATTTTTTGCCGCACGAATGTTATGTACACTACTACACAGTCGTGAATTGATAAGCAAGCGGATGGTGCTGTATTGACCCATTGCAAAAAAATGTAATGTCTATCTATACAATCGCTTTTTTGTCGTAATAGTAAGAGAATTGATAGAATATACTATTCTAAGACGAAATCTACAATTTGTAGTTTTATTTGTCTGTCTGTCTGTTTGTTTTGTTTGAGAAAAGTTATGCTTGAAACAGCTTACGCGTTTTCAGGAAAACTTGGCAGCTTTAAAGTAGAGACTTCCAGAAGTAATCTACACTTTGTTTCATCTGAATCAGTGTATATGCATAGATTGACTTCTGAATTGTATGTACTCCCATATTAGGTTGAGCTAATAGGCGCGTGCCCTGGAAGGGTCACTTGCTCATCTTACTAGGTAGCCATGGCCACGTCGCCAGCCACGTCCTTGTGGCTACTCTGGCATTTGTAGGTAGCCAAAATAGAGGAGCCAACGGAGATGCCAAAGTTGAGTAGTGGGTAAAAAGACGTGGAAAAAATGGCACATTGTCAAACGTATCCATTGTAGAACACCGTGCCGACAAGAGAAATATTCGATCTACGAAGCTTACTATGCATTTTCATTGTCTACTATGAATTTTCTTGGAAGTGTTGACGATGCAGCGACGTGGCCAACAGCAGTAGCGATCGGCGATCGGACTGGCGACGCTTCCAAATTGGTCACGTAGCCAAGCCGTCGCCACGTCATATATTCTGTTAGTATATTCTGATATACATAGTTGGGCTCTTTTGAATTGCCTTGCTAGATTATTTATTGACTTTTAGTCCAGTGCCGTACCTACTTAACTAAGACCAAAGTGAAAGCAAACGATCGTTCATTACTCGGGCATATTTTAAGGCTGTGGGAAATTCCAAGAATACCCAATAAATAAAGACTATCCAGGTCTGTTTACTATTTTGAGGAGGGTTAGAACAGTTTTATGACGACCATCATTACTACCATCATTAAACATTTGAGAAGTTGAAGCCAACTATTCAATTTAGGTTGGGTGCACTATACTCCCTTCCAGTAATTGCCTAGGCAGGTGCTCTACCCTGCATGAAGTTCCAATATAAAAAAATCTATTCTATGGCTGGCTATGGCTGGAATCATCATTTACTACAGCAACAGTCATCTAGGACCTTATGCTGCTTCACATACTCTTATACAATCCATCAATTCTTGGTTTATGTCACTGAGGAGGCCTCTCATTGAACATGAACTTCGGCCCCTCAAATATTCTAGTCCGGCACTGGTGGTAGTATGAGGAGTGAGAGACCTCGGGGTGGTTGCAATAGGCCTTGTGCACCCCCCACTTAAATGGTAGAAAATGACGCAATTTTTTTCTACCAGATATTATGGACTTGAACCGTCTGACTTGAAAGGGCGCTTATACTTCTAACATCTAGAGGGTACCACCAACACCACGTGTTTTGATTGTTGTCAGTGTATGTTGTGTGTAGCAGGGATGGATTAACATCGATATCTTATCCCCATTGTATATTCTCCGTCGTTAAATACATATTGTACCACTCAAAACTGGTGGTACTGGTGGTACCCTCTAGATGTTAGAAGTATAAGTGCACTATGGTTCAAGTCCATAATAGGTGGTAGAAAAAATTGCGTCATTTTCTACCATTTAAATGGGGGGTGTACGAGGCCCATTTCCACGTCCCGTGCGACAAATAGATACTCCCCACACTTGTTACACAAATAACTATATTATTAAATTGAAGCTCTTTGTGCACAGATGTGGATATATCTTTAAATTATTATTGTTAATAAAAAAAATCAATAATTCTGAATGCTCCTTAAAATATACTCGATTGCGCACATACGTGTATGTTTGGTTGCCTGGACTGCACTGGCGGGAATTTTAAATTATCACTCTTTAAAAAAAAAGAAACATAATTGTGCATTTGCACAGTGGTGTTCTGGTTTTCAAAAATAACACCCAAATTTTTTTGACTGATACTTTTATTAATTTTTTTTTTTTAATTTTTAAAACAAATTATTCTGTCGATATTTTAATTATTATTACATGAATTCTAGCTTGTTTTTTTTTTGCTTGATTTTTTCAATTATATATGTATATAAATCATTTTTTTTTTCAGCAAACAAATTTACAGACTTTGATACAAAGAAAACATCATCATTTACCATTATCATTATCATCATCATCATAATCATACAAGAGAAAGATAGAGGAAATGTGTAACAGTAAATTAGAGGAAAAAAAAGAAAAATTGTCTCAAACATTTTCATTTCCCATAGATAGTTTTAAATAAATAATCTCCAATTACGAAAGAACAAAAAAGAAACAATGGGAATGTTTTGTTGTTGTTATGATAATGATTAAATATTAGAGAGTACATTATAGATCTTAAATTGTACATCTAAAAAATATATAATTTATATGTGTTATTTTTTTTTTGAACATTTTTTCTTCATGAAATAACAGCGAAACGGTGCCATCAATTAGCTCCACACATCAAAACCAAAGAAATCATAAACAACCGAAAAAAAAACGTCTTTTTTCGTAAAAAATACATCAAACAACAAATTAATATTCCTCACTCACATTTCTGTGTGTGTGTGTAATTTTCTCCTTTAAACCAAATTAAAAAAAAACGAAAAAATTAATTCTACAAGACATTTTAACAAGAAGATGACTGACTACAAGACGGCAGAAATTTGGAGCTTAATGATCCACCTAATGTGTGTATAATATATATATATTAAATACAAATTTCCAACAATATCCAATTGCAACCAATTCAAATTATTACACAAATTTATTTACAAAAATAATTAAATCAAAACAATAATTCAATTCTCGACAAAACTAAAATTTAAAGTTTTCTCCAATTTATTTGCTTCTAAATATAATTTAGATTGGTTGCAATGATCTGAGGCCGAATAATTTGACACGTTATTAAATCTACGACAATAAATACGGTTTTTTCTTTCCAATTATCATCATCATCATGATTTAATGACCAGTCATTGAGAGAGATTTGTGTTTGTTTTTTTTTTTTGTTTAATTAATTATGAACTGGCGGTGCTGATAGTCTTTCAATATCTTCAACACTAAGACAATGTTGTGCTAATTCTTCAGTACTTGGTAATTCACCAATACGTGCCCGTTCCAATAAATCCGGTGAAAACCAACGTGTTAATTGATTACTAGTTGGAGATAAATCACCACCACCATCATTATTACGGACTAATTGATTATTTCCTACAAAAAAGTTTTATAACAAAAAACATTTTCGACCATTTTCATTCAACACACACACACAAAAAAATAACACCAAAAAATTATAGAAAACAGAAAGAAAGTTTAACACTCAAAATTACATACTTTGATTGGTTGTTGATGAATTGAAAAACTGTTGTTGCCAATTGCCACCGAATTGTTGCTGTGATGATGATGATGATTGGGGTTGTTGTTGTTGTTGTTGTTGTGCAGATGAAGGTCGAGCTTGTTGTTGATGTTGTGCCCTCAATTGTTGTTGAGTTAATTGTGAAAACTGTTGATTTGGATATTGTTGGTGATGAGTTGTTGTCATTGAACTATATGGAAATTGTTGTTGTCCAATCACTTTTCGCTGTTGTTGTTGTGGTTGTTGTTGTTGTTGTTGTTGATGTTGCAATTGTTGTTGTTGTGCTAATTGATTAAAGAATTTATGTTGTTGTTGTTGATATAATTGTTCTTGAGTTGGTTGATAATTATTTGCTTTAACAATAGGACGTCCTGGTTGTTTCATATTTAAACCAAATGGCCATTGATTCATTGTTGGTTGTTGTTGTTGAGCTTGTTGTTGTTGTTGTTGTTGTTGTTGTTGTTGTTTCATTCCAGTTAAAGCTCTACCTTGATTAAACTTACCACTATCTACACCACCCATCAATTTATTCAAATCTTTATCGTCTTTTTCTGCAGTCATCTTTCTTAATACTGATGTTGGTGTAAATGCCAATGGTGTTGGTGATGAGACACTCTTTGTTGTTGTTGTTGTTGCTGGTGTTGTTGTAGATGTCGTTAATGATGATGATGTTGTTGTAGTAGTTGTTGTCGTATTCAATAGTGTAGTATTTGTTGACTGGACGTTATTATTACTATTACTATTACTACTACCATTAGTATTATTATTATTATTATTAGGACTTTGTCCACGTTGTTGCATCTCTTGTCGTTTACGGAAATTCTCTTGTTGTTCTTCTAATTTCTTTTTAATTAATGCACGTTGCAAAATATTCTGTGTATGCACTTGTAATTCTCTTGGTGATGGAATACGTTGATGCATTGCTATTAAAAAAAAAAAAAAAAAATTAGAAAAATTGTGTTTTTTTTTTTTAGAAAAATATCTTTTAAGAATTGCGTGTTATTATTACAAATTTATTTATTATATACAAACAAGAAACTCACCGGGTACAGTGAGGGTATTTGGACTTGTGGCCATTATTGGAGAGACACAATACGCTGCATGTAACAAGTTTTTTTTTTTTGTTTGTTTGAAATAACAAAACTAATAACAAACTACCAGAAAAGATCTCTATTAAGAAAAATCAACAACAACACAAAAAGCAGCAATACTACAACTACTACTGGAACTGGATATCTATAGTCTAGTTAATAAAACAAGGAAAATTCACAAACTAAAAGAAAACCAAGAAGGAATAGGAAAAAACTAACGAAGAAAGCAACTAAACAAAGCACCAACTTTTAGAGGAAAAACTCACCATTAGGTGGTAATGGTGACACCCTCAATTGTTGTTGTTGTTGTTGTTGTGATGGTGGTGGTTGTTGCTGTTGTTGTTGTTGAAAAGCTGGATGAGGTGGAACAGGACTTAAAACTCGAGGACTTGAACCTAGATTTGTTGGATTTGAACCTGAACCACCACCACCACTACCACCAACACCATTCTGTTGTTGTTGTTGTTGTTTCAATATTGTACACAATAATTCACGATGACGTGGTTGTAATGCCGGATTAGCCAATTGTTGATGTAAATGTTGTGGTGTTATATCGCCAACTTTTAAACCTTTAATTATGCCCCAAGAAGATAAACAGGAAAAAATAGACGAAAAAAAAAACAAAAAAAAAATCCAAAAACAACAAACGATAATCTAGAGAAGACCAAGTTTGCCCTCTTTTTTTTTGAAAAAATTTTGACTTAAAAAACTATATAAACAAATAAATCAATAATAATATTTACCTTGTAAAATAGCTTGAGCTTCTGGACGATTCAATAATTCACGACTCTGTTGTACACCTAAATCCACCATTAATGGCGATGATCTCATTAAATTCAATTTATTCAAATGATGAAAACGTGCAGCTATATCATTATGTGCTGTTGGTGGTGGTGGTTGTTGTTGTTGTTGTTGTTGTTGTTGTTGTTGGATATGTGGTAAACCACCAGGGCTTGTTGGACCACACATCATTTGAGCCATACGAGCTTCATCTTGTTGTAGGGAATGATTCAACATCTATTTAAAACAACAGTAATAATAATAATGAGTTTGTTTCTATTTAAGAAAAAACAAAATTAAAACGAACCTCCATTAGACTCATAGGTGGTTTTTGTACTCCTAATAATGAACCATTAGCAGGAACTGCATGTCCACCAGAAACTTGAGCCAACAATTGATTAAAAGCAGCCATATCTTCTTCAGTTTTTTGTTGTTGATGTTTATGTATCTGTTGTTGTTGTTGTTGGGAATTTTCACGAATTTTCGCCTCTAAATCAGATAAACTCAAAATCCTACCAGGTGGCACATCTAAAAAAATTATATATTACAAGAAAAAAATAATATTAATAATAATAATAATAAATATTTACGTGTTGGTTTCATTGAATTACTCTCATATTGTTTACTTTTTTGTAACATTTCCATTATATTAATACTTTTAGAATTGGCTAGATTCGATGTATTATTATTATTATTATTATTATTGTTATTGTTATTATTATTATTTAGTGTATTTGCAGCTGGTGATATTGGTGCAAAATATGAATTTGAATCATCCGGTATTTTAACATTTGTTTCTGTATCTGTTAATAGATTTGTTAATAAAAATTGTTGTGTTATTGATGATGATGGATCATCTTGTTGTCCTGTTGTTGTTGCTGATAATGATGATGAACGTCTACTACTCTCGTTTCGGCTAGAATGATTCTCTTTTGAAAACCATTTACTGAAACGTGATTGACCATTTGTATCTCCATCACCACCAACACCATTCTATAATAAAAAAACAACAACAACAATTAACAGAAATATTTAAAGAATAATAATTAGAAAAAAATTACAGTTAATAATCCTGGTAATCCTGGAATTGTATCAGCTTTAAATATATCTTCAAAAATCGACGACTGATCATCAATTTGATTCTTATCATCTCGTTTCTCTTTATTATTATCACTACCACCATCATCTCTATTATTATCATCGGTTCTAGTATGACTATCATCTCTAGTAATAGCGCCATCTTTTGATGTTATTATAGAACTACTACTATTATCATTATTAGTTTTCGTTGTTAGTTCTGTTGTTGTTATTTCATCTTTTTCTTCAATAATTGTTGTCGTTCCACCACTATTTGAAGCTTCATTCTTCTTCTTATACCAATCTCTAGCACGTTTTGCTTGTGATGGTGACATTTTCTTCTTAATATTACTATTATTATTCAATTTTTCATTATCATCGAAACCACGCAATTCAATTGTATCATTTTGTGAACTTGGCCCACCTGAAAACCATTCCGGTTCCTCATGATGATGATGATGATGATGATGATGATGATGTTGTTGTTGATTAGTATGATCACGATCACTATTATTAATACGTCGACGTTCTGAATTATAACGATTTTGTTGTTGTTGTTGTTGATTATTATTATTATTATTATTATTACTACCATTAATATTATTTGTATTACTATTATTACGTCGATCTTTATCACGATCTTTATCGAAATCACGTCCACCACCAAATGAACGTCTTTGTGTTGTTGTTGTTGTTGTTGTTGTTGTTATTGTTGTATCATCATTTAGATTATTATTATTACGTTGTTGTTGATTACTACTACGGAAACCGTAATCATTATCAGGTTCTGATGATTTGTCACTAAAATCCCATGTATCTCGTAATATACGTCCACTACCTATACGTCGACTACTAGTTGACTGAATATCACGGACACCTACAAGTTGATTATTTCAGAAAAATAAACATCAAAAAAAACAAATAATTACCACCAAGATGTGTTGTTTCAGATTTACCACCACCTAATGGACTATGTGGACGAGCTGTATTCGTACGTGTTGTATCTCGATTAATTGGTACAAAACAACCAGAATTGAAACTTCTACGTTGTGGACTCAATACAATTCCATCGTTTTCTTTACGTATACGTTCTCGAGGATCACCGGGACGTCTCTAAATTATTATCATCATCATTAATATTAACATTATTATCACTATTATTATTACTATTGGGGTAACATCGATACAATTCGATCAATCTAAACGTGCATATACCATACAGTGGAATCCTCTAGGTACATTGGCGAAAAGAGGCCCAGGCGGGAGTGAGAACAGATATAGAGATTTTGTATAAGGGTAAGAGAGACAACAATTGGTGTGTTTGTACAAAGTGAGACAGGGGCTTCTTGACTGTTCAGAGCAAGTAAACTTCTACCCAAATACACCTATTTTTCGTCTCTGTTACTCTGTTCTCACTCCCGCTCAGACGTCTTTCCGCCTATGTATGTACCTAGACGATTCCGCTGTACAGTATACGAAGAGAGCGAAAAGAGAATTCTCCCTCATGTATATGCACCCTAAGAGGTCCAATCAACCGGATATAAGAGAATATCAAGTAATCTACTCAAAATTTGGAGATAAGACAGTAAAAGATTCGTAATTATTTCAGAAATAGAGCCTTCTTATCAAAATTGCAGTTTTTTAACACAAAAAATCGAATTCTCTCCAAATTTTGATATAATTCGGTAATTAGAAACTTACTCTATGATCTAATAAATCTCCAGATCTTGGACCATTCTCTGTTGGTCCATCTGATTTCTTCCTGTTATCAGAATTCCAACGATTCGGATCCCAAATTGATGGTGACCTGTATAGTAAAATGTGGTGTTTTTTTTTTCTTATTAGTTTTATTCTTATTGGAACAAGAAACAAACTTACACTTCATTAACATCGAGAAAATCTGGTTTCCTTTGAGACAATGGTGCATCACGTAATTTCAACAATTCCTCACGGTTATAACGAAATTTAGGATTTTCGCGTACAATCAAAATAGCCGGATCTGATAATTCTGCATTACCAATTGTTATTGTTGTTGGTGGTGCAGTTGTTGGTGATGGTGGTGATGGTTGATGATCCATATCTTTTACTTTCTCATCACCTACAACACAAATAAATATTTTCAAATGATTTATTAACATAAAAAAAGAAATAAAATTAGTAGATAATTACTCCAAGAAACGTGCTTATTGTGCCCTGTTAATAATGATCGTTTTTTATCCGATTTTATAATAATACCCTCTAAAACAGGTGGTGGTTGTTGAACTGTACCAGTTTCAGAAGTTTTTGTTTTAGCCATAATTAACGCACAAAATTTATAATGATAAGAATATCTATCACACGTCGAATTGTATAGTTTTCGTGTCGTTTTGATTAAACAAGATTGGTAAAATTGTGGAGATTTTCAATTAACACAATACACATCAACTAGAAATTGTGTATCGAAATCACAAAATGGCTACAATTTTTCGATTAAAATAAAGTCGAAAAAAAAAAGAAAAACGAGAAAAAATGTGATAAAATTTGGGTTGGAAACGATAAGATTTCTTCTCTATCTTTTCGAAATTTCTGTCTCTTACAAGTATTATCAATTCAGGGGCGGATCTATAATGAAGCTTATCAAGCTTATGAAGCTTAAGCTTCAGGGCCCCCGGCGCCTAATTAGAATAAAGTAGGATTTAAAAATAATTAGCAAAAGCAAGGGGAACAGCATTCCTGGTAAGAGTGAACCAAGGATGGTTAAAAAAAATTAATAAATTGATCGAGTTGGTTAAGTTGCAGGACCCCCTAAAAACTTAATCTGTCTTTCATTGGGGGGGCCCCTTACAAAAGATAAGTTTCAACGGCTCCAAATGCCTACTGGTTATTATAATAGAATTAATAATTAATAAATTTAACAATTGGAACCACTTTCTGCACCAAAGAATCCCCCTACAAGGCATACTTGTGTAACAATCACAAAATTACAAAATAGCTTGATTTTCGAATATCTAGATGTGGTTTGGTTTTTTGTGCAGAAAACAGTCCAATTGTTAGTCGATTATTAGTCCTGAAAAACTATGAAAAATACAGAAAATTTCTATACAAATTTCCCCAAATAACTTACCATCAATGGATTGTTCTTCTTCCTCATTGTTACCATCTGGTGGTGTTTTCGTGGAATTTGCATCGTCTTCATTAATCGACATTATGGTTCCAAAAAAAATTTGTTGTTATTCTTTGGTTATCAATCAATAATCTCTCTGTTTCTTTCTTTCTTTCTCTTAATGAAAATATATACACATACACTCGCACGTTTGTCTTTAATTAAGTCTTGAATTTATCACAAAACAAACCAAAAAAAGCAAAAAAAGCGTGAAGAAACTCAAAAAAACACTCACTCACTCACTAACTCACAATTGTTGTAACAACACAGTAGAAAAATCAGTCAATTTATCGTTGGTTTTTTGGATGAATTTTAAGAATAAAGTCAGAAAATGTAAATAAACACAAAAAATAAAGGCAGCACTGAAGTTTGAAATGCAATACACAACAAAAATGACCAGAAAAAGATCCAATCTTCAACTGGGTCTTTGTTCTTGATGGTGGTGGTTGTTGTTGTTTGGTTATTTTTCCCCGAAAAAACTACAAACTAAGTTTAATATCACAGTCCGTTTTCTTCTACTATAACTGTTATTGTTGTTTATAATTGTGTGTTTCACCAATTTGTTTTAAACAAATAAGAAACCCAAACACCACTTCGTCGTCTTGTTAGTCAATATTGTTGCATCTTTTCCACATAAATTTCATATAGAAATAAATCTATAAATTCTTGTGATACCAACAACACTAATAAATTCTATAAAGAAATGATAGTATTTTTTAAGAAAAAGTGTAAAAAAAAAACCTGTCTTGGATTTATGGAAAATTCTTCGTCGTCGTCGTTCCAAAAACTTCTTTTTCAACAACAAAATTTTCGTCAATTAACTCCACAAACAAAAATTTGTACACAATTCGATCAATAATTTCGTCCAGTTCTTGTTTATCCTTTTTCTGTATAATTTTGCTGGTTTTTTAATGATTTTTTTTATTTAATTATTGAATGATTTACAATTCGAAAAAATTAAGCAAAAATAGAAACAACGTACGCCATATGCCTGTTATTCGTCTGTCTTCTTGTTTCATCACCTTTCAAAACACTAGCGACATCTATATTGTGTGGACAAATTTTCGATTTCTCTTCTCTACTCAATATTATTATTTATTATTAATAATAATTCGTATTTACCACATTACCACATTAATTAATTAATTAATTAATTAATTAATTAATATCACAATTGTACTTAAATTAGATTTATTTAATTGATGAATGAATAATTGATAAGAAAATTAAAATGGCGTCGTCGTTGACAACTGTCAAAAATGCAATTGTTTTTTTTGTGTTGTTTTTGTTTAGGTTTAGGTGTCTTGATTATTAATACGCATTTGTTTAATTCAGTTCTTATCAGTTGTTATCACAGTAAATGCTATTTTTATTATTACTCTTTGCAATTAATGTAAACTACATCCAATACATTGTATATTAAAATCAATTAATTATTGTTGTTATTGTTTTGATAAGAATTAAAGCGGAGATAATGATCGGTGTATTATTGGTTGCCTGACTAGCTAACCGTATTTGTGTAAAGCTTACTATGTATAAGAGCGCAATGCGGATGTTTTTGTTGCGTTTTGATTGGTCACTATTTGTTCCTGTGTTCAACCAATCATAATTTAGACACTTAAATATACTCTAGATTTTGAAAATTTTTTCTGGGTTTTTCTTGGTAAAATGGATAAGAAATGTGGTAAAGTTTATAGAAATGTAGAAAATTAAAATCAATCAATTATTGTTATTGTTTTGATAGAAATTAAAGAGGAGATAATGATCGATGTATTGTTGGTTGCCTGACCGTCTAACCGTATATTTGTGTAAAGCTTACTACGTATAAGAGCGCAATGCGGATTTTTTTGTTGCGTTTTGATTGGTCATTATTTGTTCCTGTATCCAACCAATCATAATTTAGAAACTTAAGTATACGCTAGATTTTGAAAATTTGTGACAATTTGCTCCCTTTTTTTCATTTTTTGGTAAAATGGATAAGAAATGTGATAAAGTTTATGGAAATGTTGAAAAATTATCTTTTGGTACTACATTGAAACGTTTTAATTATACAGGAATTCATCCGAAATTATTTATATTAGCATGGAATAAATTAGGTCCTGGTGAATATTATGATTTTGATCAAAAACCACAATCAAATAAACAATTATCGTAAATTTCTAATTATTGTATAGTTTTGCCCTTTGGGTACTACTGATCGGGACTGGTAAACAGATCCGTAATAATTAGGAATTCTAGGGCTTACCATCAAAAACATAATTTACGACTGATCTTTTAAGGAGCCCTTTTAGTAAGGCATGCCAAGAAAAGCTTAAGTTTCAGAGGGTTTCTAAGCTAAGGTCTTTAATTTGAGCTTCATAGTAGTGTACGAACGATCAAAACCGGCCTGGACTGTACTGGGGATATAGGTGGATCAATGAGCCTTTGAGGGCCAAATAGTGTTTGTTAGCCACCGATAATCTTTTAAATAGTTAAGCCAGTCCAGACAACGATTGTAGTACTTAAGGGTTAAAAGGATTAAGTGTTTTTTTTTCTAATTGTCGTAAAAATTCCAGATGGAAATGCCAACAGAACGTTGAAGAATTTTCCAAAAATCTCGGCTATAAGAATCCGGGAATACTGGAAGACCGTCAATTTCAAAAAACTTTATGTGGTCCAGGTTGGCACGATCTAGTGAATTTTGAATCAAAACTACCACCGATAGAGTGCAGAAAAACTCCAACTAAACGAATCAAAACAACAATTAAGAGAAACGATAATCCACCCCCAGGTTCCTTTTTTCTTTTTTCTGGAAACTTCTTATCAAAAACTCCCTTAATCATAATTGGAAATTTTCAGGAACTTATACTGTAAAAGGGCCGAAATGTCGCTTCAATACAACACCAACATTCGAATATGGTGGTTTGGCACGTTTTAAAACAACCCATCATTCGTATCACTTACCACCAAATTTGTATAATACGGTTCTAAAAAAAATTACTGATAAGAAAGTATCAAAAAAAGGCCCATATGATTGTTTTACCGGTCCTAGAGACTATACAACTATCAAAAATCATTTTGCATCATGCCATAAAACAACCCCTGACAAATTCTATGATAATATTCTAATTGGAATAAATTACACTCTTGTCCATCCCTCCAAATCACGATATGGGAAGTTCCTAGTAGCTGAACGATTTCCTGAAGAACGAACAATCAAACTACGTAAAGCAATGAGTTTCTATGAAAAAGATCCAGGTTATCCAGGACCGGATCAATATGATTTACGAGGAAAATACGGAGAAAAGATAATCAGACACTATAAGGGTAGTTTTGGAAATTATACAAACAATGTACGGCCATCCGTTCAATGGAAAATTTCACCAGAACCCGGTCGATATTCGTCACAATTGCCACAATATTGTAGCAGAAAACAGCTACAACCATCATGGGTATTTCTAACAAAATCTAATCGTTCACCATTCAATACCAACAATTAAGCCTTATTCTCATTAGTAATTTTGTACGTACAGTCAATAAAATCTTGTCAGAATCTAATTAAATTCTGTGTTCTGATTGGCTACGGTTACCAACTGTCCTGATTTTCTTGTATGTCCTGAGGAAGCCGCCGATAAAGTGGTGAAACGTCGGCTTAAACAATAGTAATTCTACATCTTTTCTCGATGGGATATGATTTCATTATATCAGGAGTTTTCAAACAAACGGAAATATGTATTGATTTTTATTTATAATAATTAAAAAAAAAAACACACACACAGCTGAAATGTAAAGACAAAAAATACCATTTTTTTTACTGTTTTTCCGTAATAATGTGTGAAAAATTGATAGAGTACTGCTATAGCAACTTAATCACATAGACTAGATAATAATAATAATAATAATAATAATAATAAAATATAAATAGAAAATAACAATGATTTTTTTGCTCATTTTGGCAAATATGAAACTTGAGCTGTGCACATAAACACACAAAAATTGAAACAAACCAACAAGGAAAAAAAACGAATACCTTCAATAATAATAGTTTAAAAGTAATAATAATAATAATAATAATAATAATAATAATAAGGGGTTAACAGCACTATTTCACCTCGAAGTAGGCCGTGACATGTGAACGTCAGGTCGTAGCTTGGTTCATATATTTTATTAAATCTAAAAGCGACAGGTCAGTAAGTAATTTGCATTACCGACAAGCGGTCGAACCAAGTTACGACATTCTTTGAAAATTTCACCGCCTACTTCGATGTGAATTACCGTTAAACACCCTGTATACCCTAATTTATAATCAGAGTGTGCCATGATGAACGTATGTCTCAGCATCATCAGTGACAATTCAGCTGCTTACTACAATGGCGCGCCATCTGTACAAATTCTACACACGTCATTATTATTAACCTAATAGCTTCATATGACAGGTTAGTAAAGTGTCGACATACGTTCGTTACGTCATTCAAAAATCAACACTTACTTGACTATAAATTTTATAGATCACACTGTATAATTAACATGCACTTTTTCTATCAAAGAGAAAGCTTATTGATGGCAACAGTAATGTAATAAGTGTGTGCATCTCATGTCCTATTTGATTTGATTTGATTTAATTGATTTTTCTTACGTATTTCTAATTAATGAGCAAGAAAAAAAGAAGAAATTGTAGTACAAAAGTTTTTTTTTTAAAAGTGTAAAAATTGCATATGCTGGACATGAGAAATTAGAAAATTTTTAAAAAGAAATCATCTTTACACGATGAGAAATAGGCGAGAGTATGAACCGCATCATTATTGTCCTAAAAGATATAGATTGATGTAGAAAAACAAACAAAAAATTGGAGGGGACCACCAACATTTAAAGAATGAACTGATCACATTTTTACTTATTCGAATATTTACAATCACTACCAATTTTATTAATAATTTTTTGATTTTTTTCCATTTTTTCTTCTTTATATTTATATACACAAATATAGACACAAATTGGAAATTTTTCATCAACTCACATCAGTCATAATTCCCGCTAGATTTCTATAAATTTTAGAAAAAGCTGTTGATAATAAAGGGTGTGTACATCACTATTTCACCTCGAAGTACATAGGGCGTAGCTTGGTTCATATTTTATCAAATCTGAAAGCGACAGGTCATTACCGACAAGCGATCGAACCAAGTTACGACATTCTTTCAAAATTTCGCCATCCACTTCGAGACGAATTCGCGTTAAGCACCCGGTACCGTGCAATAATGGTGATTGATTTCTTTCTATATTAGAGAAGGGGGTGGGTGGACTAAAAAATTTCTATTATAATCAGCGGTTCAACTAGAATATTTTAGGTTTCTATTATTATTTTTTCGTTATTATTACCATTTTATTCGATTGCTTTTGACATGAAATCAATAAACCTTTTCGCATATTGGTCAGGATCACATGTACTAATACCATCAACATTTGAACCATATTTAACGGTTTTTGCAGCTTTTGCAGCCTGTTTTTTAACACCATAATGTGTTAATACATCAATTATGGCAACAAAATAGATTTCTTTTACTGGTGCTGTATCACAACTGGGTATTGCATAGATGTCCAGTTCGGGAATAATGCCACCTAAAACCGAAAAAAAAAGGATTATAAAGAAATTGTTACACGCTTTCCACACATCAAACAATAATTAGAAGCATTATAATAAACCAGATTGCACAAAAATGCTTGCACAAACAGGTTATTGTGCTCAATCGTTGAACCTGCACACTAGGCACAATCATTTTGTGCAATCAAACCAGACTACAACAATGACACTTACGAGAAATTTATGCTAAACGCTAAATCCGGACAGAAAAAGACCCCAACTTGCGCAAATAACCTTATTTCGTATTATGCACATTCACCTATCTTTTTCTACTAGAAGATTATCAGATTTAGCATTTAGCATAGGCATGATAAACAAGAGAGCTAGTTCAATTCACGTGCTTGTTTTAATAGAATTCGGCGTTAACGATGTTAAAGTGCAACTAGATGAAGAGTTTCCTTCCCTAATTTATTGCCGTTTCTGTCTTGAATATTAGGTGGTCCGGGTCAAACATGTGTGCACCTCTAGCAGTGTGTTAGACAAACCACTCAACAAAACAAAACGAAATTTGGTGTGGATAGTCAGCAATAGCTTAACTCTTTATGCCTGTGAGCTGCTAGTTAAATCGGACAAAAAATGGACCGACAAGCACTTCAAAACTCCATGAGCGACATTGCCCATCTAGCAAGGACAAGGTGCAAGTGCTTTCGAAAAGCACCTGAAGCCAGCGTTAGGCGGCCAGGACTACAAGCTACGGATAATACCAGATTGGATCCAGAAAGTCAACTAAGGCAGGAATGACACCAGAGGTGCCCACCATGTTGTTCATCACAAGGATGGAAAAGTGACCAAATAAAGGACCGCTTGCGTCAATCGAGAGGTTGGAGTTCACAGAGAGCTTGACGTCCCGAAGAGTACTGTTCCCAACATCCTCAAGCAGGAACTAAGTATGAGCCAGTTGCTCTTCCAATGGGTCCCTCATGAACTCGTAGAAGATTAAATGGAATTTCGGGGTGTGAGCGTGTTTCCAGAGCGCTGTCAACGTGTCATAGTCAGGGACGGCAACTATTTATAACACCACTGCAATTCCAGCGTTCTAGCTTGTCTAGTTAATCTTGTATTGAAATAAAGGCTCACGCATGTTTGACCCGGACAATTAGACTATTAGAAGAAAGGAGTGGTTTTTTTTCGTCTTAGAGGGTGGAAAACTCTCTATCCAATTACACCCTTAACATTCATATTATCGAGATATTTTTGTTGAGACACGGAACTACTTCGTATATAAGTCAAATATGTCTAGTGGCATTGTTGCTTGGCGTCGTGCACTTTCGTGCACTTTGATTTACCTTCATAGTTTAGACTGTGTTCACGTAAGAATTGGGCAAGAGCATTCGGTGAATCTGGTGGTGTATTAAAACCGAAATTCCGATTTTCTAAACCACTACCCGATTCACTTTCATCAGATTCTTGGCCAGCATTTTCAGCTTCTAATTCTCGTTCACGTTGCATCTCTTCTTGGCCACGTTCCACTTCATGAATTCCTAAAAAAAAAAAAAAAAATCATCATTAAAAAAATCATTAAATTTCTTTCAATTTTGTTGATCTACCTAACAATAAACTGTAGTCCATAAGATGTAATTTTGTTAAAAATTCAACATCAGCCGTTAATGTATCCATTAGTTTTTGTTTAGCCTCTTCACCGATATAAACTTTCATTTGTTCATTAACAAAATCATTATCTTTTAATGTTGGTAGATCTTTTTCACGTTCTTTTTCTGATGCTTCACGATCAACTGTTGAACCTTTTAAATCGAATTTTCGATGTGTACTTAAATGATTCGAAAATACATTCCTCATAACAACAATATAATGTTCAACATTATCAACTGTTAAACGATACATTCCTAAATATTGTGGTAATAATGTTTTACCATGTCGTTCAACAATATACTAAAACAGAACAAGAAAAAAATAATCAATTTTTCGAAAAAAAATTTCTTGATATTTGTAATGCAATTACAGGATGGTAATGCTTCAAAAATGAGTGCATCCTTTCAACTTCTTCGGATGTTAATGTTTTTATTATAAATAATTTATCGGAACTTTGATAGAATTTTGCACCACTTTTCCCAGATGAATCATCAGGTAATGGTTGTGATCTACAAGATTTTTCGTTATCAAAATTATCAAAAAGTCTACAATAATGAGACTACAGTATGATCTACAAAATTTCTAGTCAAAGTATTGCATGATAAACGTATGTCTATACTTGCAGAATAGTTCAACTCCTTACTACAGTAACGCCATCTATTCAGATTTTTGGATAAGCATAAGGGAGCTGCACACGATCAGACTTCTTCAGGTTGCCAGACCGATTTAGTCAGCTCATCAAATCAGATAGTGTGTAGCCCACTTAAGACAAATACGTCACTGGCATTAACCTAACTTTTAATATGACAGGTTAGTAACAAACGATAGCGACGTCGACATACGTTCCTTCAGCGGTATAGAGACGACAAACTTGGTAAGCAACATGGCATGTTGGTGTCAATGTTGACGGAACGGTTGGAGTAAAATCAAAAACTTTTAATGTCTGTCAACCAAATTGTACAAGTTAGTTGCCGAATATTGATTAAAACAAAGACTTTGCGTTGTTCACATCACCAAAAAATGATGTTTGTACAGAGTGTACCACGGTATTTCTCCTCGGAGTAGGCCATGACTTGTGAACGTAGTGCCGTAGCTTGGTCCGACCGCTTGTCGATAATGCAGATCTCACGATGATTACCGACTGGTCAACTTGTTGAAAAATTAATTGACATATTGTTTTTGCTTAAAAACTTCTTGTTTTTAAATAAATGTCGAGGAAAAAGACCCTTAATTAATTTTCATGAGTTATTATTAGTTGTGAGAATGATTTTTCCATTAAAACGTCAACAACTGTCAAATTTAATAAAACCTGAAACAAGCTACGGCCCTACGTTCAAAAGTCATGGCCTACTCCGAGGAGAAATACCGTGGTACACCCTTTATAAGACTTAACAGTTGAAGTGTCTGAGGGTTTCGTATTACCAAATTGATTGCCAATCAAGTTTATCGTCTATAGGCCGCTTTACATCATTTTATAATTAATGTTCACTTGACCATAAACTTTTGTTAGATCACACTGTATATACAATGCGACCTATGAAAATTTATGGTCAAAGTGTGCCATGACAAAACGTATGTCGTTGCATGTATGGTATGGTGATATAGTTCAATTGCTGACTGCAGTAGCGCCATCTGTACTAACTTTATATGAAAGATCAGTAACAAACGATAAAGTATAGACATACGTTTCTTAGGTTAACGATCACTTGACTATAAAGTTTTGTAGATCACACTGTATGTACAAGGTGGGCCAAATTCGACAAATTTACTGGAAATCTCATTTAGTATACGTGGTATCAAAAAGAGAATTTTACATGACTGTACTACTTTTTGACGACAAATTCAAAATTGAGACCAAAGATGATAGATATCTTTTAGTTCCCTTAGTAGGCACTGCGTTGCTGTTAGAAATCTCTGCAGTGAAAATAGTTGAATTTGTCGTCAAAAAGTAGCATATGAATGTATATAAAATTCTCTTTTCGGTACTACTGCCCAGTAAATTCGTCGAATTTGGCCCACCCTGTACAATACGATCTATACAATTTATGGTTAAAGTGTGTCATGACAAACGTATGTCGGTGCGTGATGGTATGGTGGTAGTTCAATCGTTGACTGCAGTAGCGCCATCTGTACTAACTTGATATGACACTAATAGTAACAAACGATCAAATATAGACATACGTTTTTTACGTCATTCTATAAGTCAATGCTCACTAGACCATAAATTTTATAGATCACACTGTACTTATAAGTTAACTATGAGGATAAAACAATGTCAACTGTCAATATTTGATTGTCTTTTATTGTTCAATTGTTTTTTTTCCTCATAGTCAACGTGATTATTATCATAAATTAATTTACCTTGTTAATGATTCTTTATAATCTAAATCATCAATACCGAATCGTTCACGAATATTCCTAAATACTAAAGGACAATACTCTTTGACCTTGAAATGGGACGGCATACTCTCCCTAAAAAACAAAAAAACCGCCAAAAAAAAACAACCATTATTAGAAGGGATTAATAATGAAACAATTGACAATCGCCATACTTATTAAACAAATGATTATCGACTTTGATTTTCGAGTATGCCCTGAAATCATCTGGTAACAACATAACAGGTATTGTAACGTGCATCAATTCATTTATCTAAAAAACAAATAATAATAATAATAATAATAATGGTACTGAGGTAATTATATGGAATAATTACCGTATGATTAATGCCCCACATAAAAACAGAAAGAAATGGTTCATTAGCACGAAATAATTTCACTTTTTGATGTTTAACACGGAAATGTTTCTTTTTCAATTTTGATAAACCACCACTGCCTGGTAGTGACATGTTTGTTGTTGTGTTGTTTTTCTCTATTTTTCAATAATTGTTACACAAATGATTTCCAATATGAGTCCAAACCAACAAAAAAAAAACAACAAACAAACAACCGGAACTTCTCAGATTTAAAATTGAAATTTATATTTAATCATTTTCAATTTGATAAGGAAATTGAGTAGATTTATTAATTATTATTAGACACACACATACACAAATACACACACACACACACACACACTGGTTATCTTTAATGTGATAAATTGATAACGAACAACAAGTCAAATTCTGATAAGAATTAAATTAAAAAAAAAACGACAAAATACACACACCTTTCATTGATTAATCATTGACTAACTTCACACAAAAAGTACTACCAACTTACAAATAAATAAATCACTAAATTGTACCACGAAAATCACATTTATATATCATAATATCAATAATATTAATTAATTATTGAAAAATATGCCTTGATTTGGTAATTTTGTAGAAAATTTTGTAATTAAATTTGCGAAATTTGTGGAAATTGTCAATTATTGATTGAACAGGTGTACCAACTGTATCTAATCAATATCCCTAAAGGTACTTGAAAGTTGTGGTTATCTAGAAAAATCGATCTTTTTTTCCCGATTTTCCAACGAAATCAATTAATTGTAATTAACGATAAAAAATGGTACTTTCCGATGGTGCTAAACAACGACTGGTCCTAGTTATTGAAACAGCTAAAACTGTGTTTCATTACGGTTTTATACCGACCGTTGTCTATTTAGGTAAGTTTGACCAAATTTTCGGTTTTGTGCCTAAAATGTGTTTAAACTCCACCACTTTTTTGGGTAGGTTTCATAAAAGGAGCCGATCCTGGTATGCCTGAAATCCAATTGACCAAGTAAGTATTTTAGGATTTTGTAAAAATCAAACCTAACCTCACTTTTTCAGTTTATTGTGGTGAATATGGAAAAATATAGTTTTTTTTCAATTGTAAATAATATGTAAGCCATAAAAATAACATCAGGTTTTATTTAACAACAAGTCTACACTAGGAACAAGTTTTTTTTATAATCTCTACATAACCTCAATTTTTTTTTACATGTTTTAAAATGTAATTTAAACGCAATACAGAGATTATTAGAATTGAGTTTTATTAATTATAATCACAGAAACATTTAATACCATTTTTTTATAATAAATTAATTAAATAAATTAAGATTTTTCTGCCATATTTGGAACTAATAAGCTCGTATAACCATCATAACGATCTGGTCGTTGTCTACATTTACGTAGAAATTTAATTAAAACAGCTAAACATATTGCAATAAATATAATAATTACTGCAATCCTGCAAAAAAATCAATAAAATTAATAGAAATCAACACATAAAGATGATTTTGCTAATTTACCAGAAATACCATAATTCGACGGTTTTTTCACAACATTTATTATCACCACAACAATATTGATCTGGATCACAAATTCCAAAATCACAATAATCGGCTGGTGCCTAAAATTTCACGTTTTATAATAGAATTTTTTGTGTAGAATCAATATATTCGTGTATCATACATGTCGTGGTATTATTGTTAATAAAATTATAATTTTAGTTAAATCCACTGGATTAATCATGAGATTTTCGTTAAAAATTCACTTTACAGTTGTTTATTTAGAATAAATTAATAAATTGTATACTTGCAGTAAAGTAGCTGGAATTTTGACAAATCAACATAACCTCACATTTACTGTCAACAATTCTCGAGACAATTAATGTTGACTTGAATTAAAAAACGGGAAAATAGGTAAAATTCATTGCGGAAAACTTTCAAAAAATTCCACAATTATGGGAAAATCAAGTTGTAAATTAAATTTAAAAATAAATATTGACAGCCATTCAAAATTGGTACCAACAGTGTCACCAACCGTTTCAAAAAAAATCCCTAGATTTTTTTACTCAATGTAGAACATTTATTTAATTTTATTACAAATACAATTATTTCTTTTTGCCCTTTTTCGATCCTTCTTTAGATGAATTACTGTCATTATCTCTAGATGGTTGCCAATTTAATGGTTTTCGTCGATACATCGGCCATGGAGGAATCGTTAACTACAAAACAAATATTATTAGACATTTTTTGGTAAGTTTTTTTAGGTGAAATTACGACTTACAAGAGCTGCTAATACAAAACCAGCACCCAAAATATACACAGTCTGTGAAAATTGTTGAATAATATAGCCCCAAATTAAACCGACAGCACCAAATAATGTAATTATAATACGTGACAATTTCTCGGCACGGGCTTGACCATCGAAATCCTACAAAACAAGAGAAAAAAACACGACTAAATTTCACGGCTATTGTATTTTCTTAAAATCGTACCATATGTGTAGGAAGTGATTGCAAAAAATTCATTTTTCTTTTATGAATTTATGGAAATCTTGTAAGAAAACTGGAAGTATTGACGTGTATTTAAAAACCAATACTGTCATCTGTCAAACTGTTACCAATATAAAAACATAAAATTCCCTAAATTCAATCCCGGTGACGATCTAACGGTCAGACTATGAACAATTACTTGCGACTGCGCAATGGAAAATATTGCTGTAGCGCCTGAATTAAAAATAATGCAACCATGAATTCATCTCTGGGTGCGAAGCTTTGAAAATAGCGAGTATATCGTGTTGCCTATAATCCCAACTACAATTTTATTAAGGTGCTGTGGAACAGGATAGCACATTTTCGCCGTAGCGCCTAAACTTGAAAAAATGCAACCACCAATTCATCTCTTGAAGACGAGAGTTGCAATGAGCGAGTATAACGTGTTGCCTATAATGCAATTTTCTGACGGGAAATGCAATTTCGGACTCTTCAGCTCGAAATTTCTAAGAACCTAATAGGAATTTCGAAACATGATAGGCTATTTGAACTACATCTTTACTTACTCTATCAATTGGTCCAATAATTTTTCAAATCTGTGCATCCCAAAGACCAGAACCCTTGCCCAAAAGTACGGACACTTTCTCAAATTTTCAAATTCAAATTTCTCAAAATTGATTCTCTTTTGGATCTTCTAATAGACTATTTGAAGTACCGTTTCATTAGTCCAACTGATTGCCATATCGACCGTTCTTTCAAATGTACGCGTTTTCGTGTTATCTTTGCCAGAAATTACTATGTAAAGAGTGTACCACGGTATTTCTCCTCGGAGTAGGCCATGACATGTGAACGTAGTGCCGTAGCTTGGTCCGACCGCGTGTCGGTAATGCAGATCTCACGATGATTACCGACTGGTCAACTTGTTGAAAAATTAATTGACGTATTGTTTTGGCTTAAAAACCTCTTGTTTTTAAATAAATTTCGAGGAAAAAGACCCTTAATTAATTTTCATGAGTTATTATTAGTTGTGAGAATGATTTTTCCATTAAAACGTCAACAACTGTCAAATTTAATAAAACCTGAAACAAGCTACGGCCCTACGTTCAAAAGTCATGGCCTACTCCGAGGAGAAATACCGTGGTACACCCTATATTAACATACTGCTCCCATGGCACCTCAAGTGCGATCAGGGTAAGCTTAACACATCTATGGAGCCCGGTTCTAACCAGTGTCCGGCACGATTGTTTGCTATTAGTGATGTGTTTTAGGTGCAACTAGGTCACGTGACGTAGGTGTGAATAGAGTCTAATGGCAACCGCTGGTAGTACCTGTTCCATCGTATGAAAGCATACCAATGAGCAATGTCGCACAGCGTGCACCACTTCATGAGCTAAAGCATACAGGGCGTACTCGTGAACGCAACATTTTCAACTCCTTTCGCTCCTAGAACAGTAGCCGAACACTTTAAGGTGCGTGGGATCAGGAAATACGTTTAGAGCAGTGGTTCTTAACCTTTTTAGTGATCGGCACCCCCTTTAATATGAAAATACTCCTAAGTAAGTAGGTACTCGCACCCCCTTGAAAATTGTGTTTCTATTTTTTAATTTAGTTATATTTATGTAGTTTCCACCGAAAATTTAGAAACTTTCGGCACCTTTGGAGATGCTTTCTCGCAACCCCAGGGTTTCAAGCACCCCAGGTTAAGAACCACTGGTTTAGAGTTATAGTCCCAAACGCAGCTACACTCATCAGGTTCTACGCGCACTAGATTGGAAACTACCGTCACGTTTGCCCCGACCCGTCACGTGACGGACGTAGTATGCGTATTTCCTTACAGGACCACGTGTCCTACTACCTTGTGTGAACCACACTCCATTGGTGATGAAAATTTGAGACCCCCATCTGGTGATTTTTGATGAGAAGCTTTTAAAATATACATTAATATGCATTACGTCAATGTATATTTAAAAAACTTCTGATGGAAGTCAACAGATGGCGTCTCAAATTTTCACCGTCTGACATCTAGATTATCGTATGTCACATTGTCGTAGTTTTTAGGTTAGGTTTAAATTTTGGTTAAAATAATTTGAATGGAAAAATAACGTAACAAAAAATAAACATAATGGCAAAATATTTGGCACAATTAATAATAGCCGGTACACAAGTGATTGGTCGTGCATTTGCTCGGGCTATAAAACAAGAAATTGAAGCCTCTCAACAAGCTGCACAACGTTTAGGACAAGCAAAGACACGTACTGAACGTATGGCAAACAATAAATTAGGTTTAACATTAGATGAAGCTAAACAAATTTTAAATGTCAGTGATTTAACAAATCAAGAACAAATACAAAAACGATACGAGACATTATTTAAAGCCAATGAAAAATCAAATGGTGGTTCATTTTATATACAATCAAAAGTAGTACGTGCTAAAGAACGTATTGATTATGAATTGTTGAATCAAACGGAGAAAAAAAGTGAAGAAAAAGCAGAAAAAACTTAGGGAAAATCAAGATCAACTATATAGAAATTATTGTTATTTTTGTTTTCTAGTTAATTAAAAAACCTGTATACAAATGTTAACTAGTTTTTCTTTAATTAATTTACAACAATCTATCGTACAATAGTATTGGCTTCTTGTATGCGTGTCTCTTTATGTGTACCATCACAGAATGGTCTGTGGGCAGTTTGTTTACAATTACACAACCAATAGTCCTTTGATTCTTCCACTTTAAACGCTACAGGCCTATTTAAAAAAACAAATAGTCAAACATTTTCCAAACTATCCTATAACACTATATTTACTTTTGTTTAATCCGTAATTGTTGATTTCTATGTGTTCCATCACAAAACGGTTGAGTATGACTATGTCCACATAAACACCAAACATATTTTTTACCAGCTTCTAGTGTTATTTTAAATGGTCTCTTATCGTAAATTGTACCATTTTCAGGTTGATTATGAGCTGAAATATTATTTTCAATCACGTTTTTCGGAATTGTTGATTTTGAAGCGAAACTAACCTAGAAAAAAATATGCTACAATAGAAAACACTACTGTCCATATTCGAATAAAAGGGGATACCTGTTGTAGATTCCATAAGACTTGTTTATGGGATTGTCGTGTAAATTTTGTAATAATTGTTAACATTTTTATTGGATTCTTTAAAAAGAATAAATTGTAAATAATTGAGGTTATGTAATTTGCCAATGTAAACAAACAAATACAGTCTGTATAATGATGAAAATATCAAAATTGTAGCGAATTAATGCAATTATTCTAGATAAATGCAAATATTTGTTGAAAATGTGGAATTATTTATCTAAATTTAGATAAATTGAAGTGACAATTAGAATTTGAGGTTAAATTCGGTTTGACAGATTGACGGATGTGGTTAAAATCGCGTCTAGAAGATCATCTAAAGGTTGAGCCACAGTAGTCGTAAGGCTCGACGGACGACGGATGCGGAAGAGAATATGCGTTATCTAAGAAAATATAGTTGTCCTCTTATTCAAAGTAAAAAACTATAATTTCCTCTAATTTTTAGAGAGAGAGAGAGAGAGAGAGAGAGAAATATTGCTGGGACGTTCTATTAAAGCAAGAGTTGACGCATAGTAGTTTGGCGGGAACCCGCGGCCTTGAGGCTTTTAAAGTCTTTTTGCGGCCTTTTTTTATACTTCTGCAAATATGAGGGATGTATCTTCCACGACAAAGAGTACTGCAAGGGAGATACTTTTGAAAAATAGCTTGTTTTTGTTCCGACTGTGTTACAACCGTCCGTCCAAATCCGTTCCGATCTATTGCATACGACCCTTAACGCTTGTAAATAATAGTGGCTAAAGTCACATCAAATTGGATTGCGCGCGTTTTTCAAATCAAGAAAAAAAACACCCAAATTTTATTTTTATTAAAAAAAATCGTCTTTATTTCGGTAAATTCGTACCATATCCTTGAATTTCCTCCAAATTAGTATTTTTAAAATTAACAATAACATCACCACGTATTAAATGTTTATATGATGATTTGGCTTTATTTTTTGTATTCCTTAACCAAATTGGTGTTCTAGCCCATTTTATATTACCATTGAATTTTAAAAGTACACTATCATTATTATTATTATTATTATTATTAGTTCCTTTGACTAATTTTGCTTCATTCATATCATTTTCAATTTCAGCTTGAAAACCATCAATTCGTTTTGAAAATTTCTCTAAATTATTCTCAATTATTTGTGTATTAATTTCAGTTAATTCATTCAATTTCTGTACATCATCCTTATTTGGTATGATACGTTGATGGGTGGTGTCACTAAAACGGACACTTTTACGATTACGATTTATGCTCCCATTATTATTACGATTTTTTGTTGATGTTCGTAAAATTGTTGGTGTTGACACTGTATTGATCATTAAATCACATGAAATCCCATCAATTTCTGTTGATGAAATATTTTCAATCCCATCAAAAGTTGGATTATCAATTGCTGTTTGATTCATTAAATCATTATCATCTTTTCGCTTCTTTTTCCGTTTAATTTCATGCACTTGTTTCGTAGTCTCATCAATTTTTCGTTTCTTCTTCTTTATCGTTTTCTTTACTTTACGTACAACTTCGAAATCACCACTTAAATCTTGTGATATTTCTGAATTATCATTAAAAGCCGGATTATCTAAAGCAACACCTTCATTATCATCTTCTTCTTTTCGGCGTTTTTTATTCTTACGAACAACTTCAAAATTTCCATCATAATCTTTGGATGTTTCACAATTATTTTCATTAAAATTTACATTTTCAATTCCGGCAATTTTCTTCTTTTTCAACTTCTTTCCAGTTCGTTTGACTTTAACAACAACTGGACTCTTCTTTTTCTTGTTGTTTTCACGAGTTACTTCCAAATTTCCGTTAGAACTTATTTGAGAATTTTCACTGGAATTATTAAACACCGGATTGTCGATTGCTGCATTTTCCACGATTTTCCGTTTTTTCTTCTTTTTTAGTTCACGAACTACTTCAAAATTTTCATTAAAACTCTTCTGTGAATCCCCGGATTCGTTTCCATTGAACACCGGATTATCAATAGCTGCACTGTCTTCGATTTTCTGTTTTTTCTTCTTCGTTTTTGTCTCACGCACTACTTCAAAATTCTCATTAAAACTCTTTTGTGAATTTTCCGAATCATTTCCATTAAAAACTGGATTATCAATAGCTGTATTATCTTTCTTTTTCTTCTTATCTTTACGAGTTACTTCATAATTATCGTTACGATTTTCATGACAAGTTTCTGTATCATTTTCATCAAAAACAGGATTATCTATTGCTTCACTTATTTTCTTTATTTTTTTGATAATTCCAGTGGAATTCTCATCAATTTCTACTTTTCGTTTCTTGTCATTTACTTCCTTCGGTTCTTGTGAACTGAAACCGAAACCAAATCTAGTCGTATTTTCATCATCATTTGATTCTCTATCAATACTTTGATTTATTGTTGTTGTTGTTGTTTGAAATTTTGTTAATTTTTGTTTAAAATAATCAACCATTGATCCACTATTTTTCAATGAACTATTTTCAAGTTTCTCCAATGTTTTATTATTAATTTCGTCTACTTGTTGTTCGATTTTCTCCTGTTTTAAACTTTTCTTACCGAAAATATTGGCTAAATCTTTCTCGGAATATTGACTTAAATCCTTGCCACGTGTAAATTTCTTATAATGTACACGTACTTTTGATGATTGTGATTTCTCTTCTAATGATACAATTCTATTTTGATCATCATTATTATTATTATTTATATTAATATTTGTATTGGTATTTGTTAATGTTTCTAATAATGCATTGAAATTTACTTGATGTTCTCTCCATTGTTCATCATTACCATTATAACCCATTCCTGTGGGCGAGAAATAAAAAAAATTATATCTCTAACTATTGAAAAATGACAAAAATAAATTACCTTTACTATCATTTTTATAGGAAACTTTAATTTGTTCAGTGATACCATTTTCATTAGCTCCAAGACCTTTACCACGCGACCAACCCATTTTTTCCAACATTTTATGACCAAAATTGTTTGTATCTGAAAAAATAACAACATAACCTCAATTTTTTATTTGACTGCATAAAATGTGACAAAATAACTAAATTATATGCCTATTTAATGGAAATCAAATAACGAAATGCACATTTTATGAAATTAGTGTTAATTTTTGTGATAAATACCATTCATCCAATTGTTTCCACGTGGATTTAACGACCAACGTTGTTTCACTTTTCTCTCCGCCAGCATTGACATGATTGTTATAATTACTGTTTTTTTTTACTTAAAATAAATAAATTGTAAATTTTATAAACAATTAATTAATTATAATTAAATTAAATTAAGTTTTTTTAACGGAAATTTCGAATTATAACCTCAAAATTTTGTATTTCTGTCAAGAGAACGCCATCAATTGTCAACGGACAATTTCCGAACTACAGGAGCAGGAGACAGAAGTCTAGCCGTCAGACTTGGCCTAATAGTAATGGGACAAAATATCCAAAAAAAAAACAATTATTGGTATAAATAATCATACTCGTTTTGCAATGAGGCCGTTTTTTCTTTTTTTCAAACTCAAAAGTTAGTAAAATTCGAAAATTTCCTATAATTTAAAATATTTCTGTATAAAACAGCGCCATCTATGCGAAAAATTCTCAATGAGAAGGCTCATGTGGCAACACTGCAATATGGCATTTGTTTACATCATTTGTGAGGTTATGTTAATTGAAGTGTTTTTTTTCAATAAAAATTAGTGTAATTAGAACACAGTTTAAAATAATTAGTTCAGCAATTTTCATCATATTTTATTAGTTAATACATATTTTTTATTATATTGATTATTTTTGACCAATCAGAAGTGTTGAAATTATGAAAATAATTTGTTGTTGAGGTTATGTTTTGTGTTGATCGCTGTGCGTCCGGTGAATGTTGAAATAACAATTTTCAGAATAATATTAAAAATATTAATAATAAAAAATGGAATTGTGCCGTTTATGCCATTTAGAAACTTGCATCAGTGCATCTAAAAATATGTTTTTAGATCAACTGGGCAGTACACAATTACTGGACATTGTTACTGAAATAACCAAGTTGGAAGTAAATGATTACGTGCATTTTTTCTACTCTTTTCTCTAACATTTCTTGTTTTTTTTTTTTTGTTTTATTCCAGGTAGCTGAAAATGATCCATTTCCCAACATAATCTGCCCAAATTGTTATGAAAAAATAATAATTTGTTATAAATTTCTAAAGTCGGTTGCACAAGCCGAGTTAGCATTTCAACAAGACTTTCTTAACCGAATCAATAAGGATAGCTTTGATATAGATTTTGGAAGTGATATTGAAGATGAAGGTTTTCTTGAAATTCATCCGAATGATAAAGTAATCGAACAAAATAATGATAACAGTTCGAGTAGTAAAACTAGTACTGAAATCAATGCAAATGATGAGTATCATTGTGAAATTGATACAAATAATGATAAAACACAAATAAACGATGATAGTGATAGTAGTTTAAATGATAAAAATGATACTGACATTGACAACAATCAAGAATTTGACAATGAATTTACAACAAACATTGAAGGGTACTCCATTACGAACGGTGAATATTAAGATTACCACTATAATTTGATAAAATTACAACAAATAGATAATAATAATAATTTTAGATGATCTTGAAACTGATAACGAGGATAATGATGAAATAGAAATAAAGAACGATGATTTTGACGATGAAATAGAGATTGTCGAATATCCAGTCAAAATTGGTAAGTCTTGAATATTCTCCCAAATATGTATCTATATTAGGTCTGTTCCAACTAGAAGTCAAAACAATCAGAAAGGTGCGAAACAGTCAGACGCATAGACAAATAATTATAATTTTAAAACATTCAAACTTACACTCTATCTGTGCATCTCTTGGACTATTTTGGACTTTTCTGATATAGTTTTCGATTCTAGTTTGGAATAAACATAAATTTATTATAAAAATCTGTTTAGAAAATGATAAAATCGAACTGGACAACAATCAAGAATCTATAGATTCCAATCAACAAACTGATCTTCAAAAGGAAAATGATAATAAAGAAGAAACAAACTCGAATGAAGGTAAATATAAATGTGGCAAATGTGGTAAATGTTTTGTTTATAAAGGATCTTTCGATAAACATTTAAAATTGCATAGTAAAGAGAAACCGTTTCAATGTAACATTTGTCAAAAGAAATTTCCATTGAAATGTCTTTAAACTCAACATTTCAAAGCGGTTCATGGTGAGAAACGATACCAATGTAATATTTGTGATCAAAGATTTACAACCCCATGTAACTTAAGAGCACATCTACTGATTCATAATGATGAAAAACCATTTACTTGTAATATTTGTGATAATAAGTTTACGATACGTTCCAGCTTAAGAAAACATTTGATGTTACATACCGGTGATAAACCATTTAAATGTGAAACTTGTACGAAATGCTATACAACTAGAGCACATTTAAAAAATCATATAACACTATCCCACAGTGGAGAAAGACCTTTTGTATGCAATATTTGCAATAAAACATTTGCAATCAAACAATGTTTAACACGGCATTTGTTGCAACATAGGGATAAAAAACCGTTTATCTGTTATATTTGTAATAAAAGATTTCTATTAAAAGATTACTTAAGAAAGCATATACTAGGTGTTCATAATAAAGTAAAACCGTTTACTTGTAATATCTGTAATAGACAATTTTCAAGAAAAGATGATTTACGAAAACATTTATTAACACACAAATGAAAAACCATTTAAATGTAATGTTTGTAATAAAGATTTTACACGTAAAACTACGTTAAAAAATCACTTAAAAATTCATAATAAATAAATATATTTGTAATTAAAAAAAAAAAAAAACAAATTTGAAATATTGTTTAAAGTAACAAAGATTGATGAAAAAGTACCTATTTATGTAATGTAATATTGGCTTTAGTTTAACGTTTTTGTGTTTTTTTTTCATTCGTTTTTTTTTGTGTTTTTGTTTTTTAAGTAGCACTTAAAATTGTTGTAAGTGATACTTAAGAAAATGCTTATTTTTGTACTCCTATTTTTTTTTAATTTCTAAGGAAATAATAGGTCTGTTCCATCAAGTCCGAAACAGCCAGACACGCATGCACAGAGGGGTTAAAAACGCTAAAACTGGATTATCTGCGCATGCCTCAGATTGTTTCGAACGTTTCTGTTATTGAAATTGAATTCTTGATGGAACAGACCTAATAATTTAAGTTGATCCAATGTTTTTTGTATAATCTGTAATAATTCGAAAGTTTGTCCAAATAAATGATGTTATTATTATTTATTGGTTTGTTTTTCTAAACGTTCTAGTAGCTGAAAGTTTACAGTGGAACCACTATACATATAAGGTTCAAGAAGTTCGTAATATATATGTTGTACTCAATTGCCGAATTCGGCCAATAGGCGAAATGTATACCCACAACGCGGTGTACGTAAATTAATAAGGTCCTTGTCTGGTCCGAGCGGAGCGAAGGGAGGTCTGTGGAAACCATTCGTATACAAATCATCCTTCCCTCGCTCCGCTCGGACCAGACAAAGACCTTAGTAATTTACCTAAAACGCGTTGTGGGTATACATTTCGCCCATTGGCCGAATTCGGCAATTGAGTACAACATATACATATATGTAGGTTATATAGAGCCTTTTCGGTTTTCACTTAGTTAGTTTGTTTATAAATTTCATAACAAAAAATGCCTTTTTCAGATTCGACAAAAAAAAGGTAAAAAATCGGTAGATATTTCAAAACGATGCTTACATATACGACCATCGTGAATTGGTAGGTTTTTTCGTTCAGAAACACCATCAGCACCAACACGCTCAGTAGTTTCTATCTGATCCTATTCACTCCTAAGTCATGTGACCTAGCTGCCCTTAAAATCACGTACCAACCTGGACCTCAGCTTATAATAATGATACGCCTCTGACTGGATGTTAGTTGCTGCGCTTCCAAGGTTTCGCCACGACTCTTGGTGACTACAGTAATTTTATAGTTACATGACTAATGAGAGGACTAGTAATTGTTAACTTAAAGAAAGCTAGAGAATTTACTGACTAATGTGTAAAATAAAGATGGCATTATAGATCCGTCCCTGCAATAGGAAGACCTCTACCAACTCCCCACCCCCCAACAGCCGATTAAGCACGAACAAATAGTCATGGTCTGACAGCTAGACTTGGGTAAAGACTGTTGTACAGAGGTGTCAAGTTTACGAAATTTCTTATCATAAATTGCTAGTTTTTATAAAATATTGCAAACGAAAACATTAGCAAAAAAGTATTGGGCACTTATTCTTATAAATATGTGTAATTAAAGAAAAAATTGCGATCTTTTATAAAAATTTATGAAATTAAGGAATACGATTCAATTTGGCAACAATGCATCACTGCGTCGTCGTCTGTGCCCACCACCAACCAATCACATTTGAGTACTTTGACAGCTTAGTTTTCAAATAAACAAACAAGTTACCGGTTTTTTCCAAATTCTAATCTTACTCTTTTGATTATTATTTTGATTTTCTTCAAATAATTCCGATTAATAACACAAAATAATGCCATTATCACCTGGTAATATTTTACAAAAATTACAAGAATTACGTAATTGGCAACAAATGCACGATCAGAACAATCAAACAACAGCTTCAGATTATGAAACGATTGATGGAATTTCTGCATTTGATTCACCAACACCATCACGACCATCACAACCATCACCATTACCAACAAATAGTGATTTAGATGTAAAATCAATACCATCACGAAAAATATTAGAAGAAAAACTAGAGGACGACAACAGTAACAGTAACAGAAACGATGGTGATGGTAGTAATAAACCAAAACGACCATTTCTACGTAAAGGTAGTGGTTTAAAACGATTCCGGATGACACCGGACGATACAAAATACATTCCGAAAATTAACCAAAGACGACAATTACAAATCAATAAAAATCATGATATTGCCAGGACACCATTAAGAGGACCAGATTTTATGGTAAAACCGAAAGGAACATGGACAACAATGGTGGAAAATCATCATGAAAATAACGAGACAACAACATTACAAGACAATGATGATGATTTGTAATTAATTTATTAGTAGTTTTTTTGTTAATTTTTATTAACAAGATTGTGTGATATTTTTGTAGGTCATCACCAAGTGAACAAACTTTATATGAAAAAAATTTAGAAAAAGAACTACAAAGATTCGAGATTTTAGAGGAAAAAGTTGAACATAGCAGTTTCTGTTCAACTAGTTCGAGTGTTGTACGAATAATGTCAGAAAGTCCACAGAAAATCCTCAAAAATAAAAACAATCAAATCAATAATAATAATAATAATAATGGTAGTAATAATCAAAAACATGTCAGATGGGAGAATGATTTTATTGAAAAAGAAAAACCACAAACAAATCCAAATATTGATGTAACCGAACTTTTACAACATTTACGACGTAATCATGAAGAAAAACCAAAAATTATGTGCAATACTGCGATGACACAATGTTAGTATGTTAGAAATTATCTAATTTCCACCAATAGATAGTGTTTTTGCGCTACATTTAGTAACATATTTATAAGACAATGTGGTGTAGATGGCGCTCTTCATACGTAAAAACGCCATCTATTGGTCAAATTGTTGTAATTACATACAGAAATATTCACCCGATGGTGTGGTCAGAAAAGCACAAGAGTAAAAGAAATGCCAATCGCTTATACATGAACTGGAGCGAGATAAAAGCAGATAAATAGGGAGTCTTGTCGAGCTTGTTATCTCGCTTCAATTTATGTATGAGCGATTGCCATTTCTTTTCCTCTTGTGCTTTTCTGACCACACTATTGGGTGAATATCCAGTATAATGACATTCATATAAGGCAAAGTAGTGTAGATGGCGCTCTTCATACGTAAAAACGCCATCTATTGGTCGAATTGTTTTTAATTATTATTAAAATAGTATAAGAATTTGTCGATTTCACTAATAGATGGTGTTTTTTTACGTTACATACAGGAATATTCACCCGATGGTGTGGTCAGTAAGAGCACAAGAGCAAATGAAATGACAATCGCTCCTATATGAACTGGAGCGAGATAAAAGCAGATAAATAGGAAGTCTCATTTCATTTCTTTTGGTCTTGTGCTTTTCTGACCACACTATTGGGTGAATATTTCTGTATAATGACATATGTGTAGATGGTGCTCTTCGATTTCACCGACAGATGGCATTTTTGCGCTACAATTAACCACTTACATACATGACAAAGTAGTGTAGATGGCGCTCTTCATCCGTAAAAACGCCATCTATTGGTCGAATTGTTGATTATTATTAAAATACCTAAAATTTTGTGTTTTTTTTTGTAGCTTCACCATGTATATCAGATGATGAAAAATGGTCAATGGATGATGATTCTAGTTCGAATATATCGATTTCATCAACCGATCTAGAAAGTACAATTGAAAATAAAACCTGTGATATAGGTGTAAATACATGTAATTTACTACAATTACATGAAATTAATGAAAATTTAAAATTAAAACAGATTAATATCAATTTACAACAAAAATATCATGAATTAAAACAAGAATTTGATTTAAAACAAATGGAATATGATATCGAACGTAAAGGATTATTATTTGAGATTGGAAATATGAAAAAACAATTATTAAAAGAGAAAACTTTATATCAACAAATGGTAAAAACAAATAAAGAAAATATAAAAGAACGGGAATTAATTAAAAATCTAAAATATGAGCTGATTGATTTAAAAGAAACAATGAAACTGAAAGACACTAAGAACGGTACAACACAAGCTCGGTTACGTAATCAAATCAAACAATTAGAGAAAGAAAATCGAAATTTAAAAGATGAAATTGAAAAATTAACAAAAGACAATGTCAAATTACATGCTATACAAAAATTAAATAATAATAATAATAATAATAATAATCCTAATAATAATAGTCGAAATCGTCGTCCATCATCAGATACAAAAATCTTACAAGAAATCAATAAAAATGTGACGAAATTAATTGAAACTAATGATGGGAAAAAGTCAGAAACTGGACGTAAAGCTAAAGATGAGGATAATGATTCGTTATTGAATTTTACAAATTTTAAAATCTCTGATTGTGATAATATGATTGAAAAATGTTATGAAAGTGTTTTTAAAGACAAAATTAATTCAAATAATACTTTGAATGATTCGGGTAAAACTGGTAGGTTTCTTTGTTTATTGACTATGTAAACTTGTGTGCATATAAAAGAGAACGCTTTTTTGTGTGGGGCCTGTGTAAATCGGGCTGCTGAGGGTGGTCACCACAAGGCACAACTTAAGCTTCACAGACCAGAATCTGGCGAATCTCTGCACCTTCCCACTCTAAAGAGAGGAAAAAGTCTGACTTACACGAACCAAAATACTAGTATTTCTTACCGAAGAGACGCTCTCTTTTATATGCACTCAAGTGTACAGGGTGTCAATTTATATTTGAGGCTTGACACCCTGTATTTTTTGTAGATCGTATAGAAACGGTTTTACCGGATGGTAGTAAAGAAATTAAATATTCGAATGGTAATTTGAAGATGATTTCATCAGATGGTAATACAATAATAATGAAATATTATAATGGTGATATAAAACAGACATCTTTATTAGATGGTAATATTAAATATTTTTATAATGAACAGAATTTGTGGCACATTACATATGCTGATGGTACTGAATTAATTGAATATCCCGAGTAAGTGGACAACATGCTCTTATTTAGATTGTTTTGAATTGTTATTTGGCGACACAGCATCTTTAAACAGGTTCAAGTTGATTTGAATACAATCATTTGGATAATTCACTTTTATTCAAATATCTACACGAATACGCTGTGTCGCAAAAAAACGCCTCAATACAGATTGTTAGAAAATGGGTTACTGTTATCCCCATATGTTTGGAAGAATATGACGTCATTCTGTCTCTACAGTTTTCACGTGTTGCATCATTTTTTTTTAAGGACGCTTACACTTCTGACAGCTACCTGTCCTTGCTGTATAATGACAGCGTTAGAAACAGGTAGTATCCTTCTTTAGAAGTGAAACGTGTAAGTACCCCAAAAAAAAATGGTCATACTCCAACAGACTTTTCCCACTGTATGTGACGTCACATTCGTCCAAATGGATGTGAATGGCTTTAATCTATTGAACAACATACATCTACCATAGCTGCGTTCGCTCGGACAACTCTACACGATCTTTTCGCTGCCGTACACTCTAATGCGTTCGAGGACTGTCTTGGGTACTTACCTCGCCGATAGAGTAGAAGGTGCGGTATTTCCGAACGCGAGAGTAAAAAGAGTAAAGCATTCCCTACACCACTGCGATTTTCCGTTGTCGCAGCGGTGTATGGAATGCTTTACTATTTCTGATATATTGAATCGTTGTGTGTATGTCGACCTTTATAGCCAAGTTTTAGATTAAGCGGACTATACACGATCTGATTAGGTCAGCTTTGCCAGATGTGCCCGCCATCCGACAAAAGAGAATCAACCCTACACACGATGGCGCCTAACATGACTAAATCCACCTGACAACCTGAGCAAATCAGATCACGTGTGTAGCCCACTTTAATCTCAGAATGACTGTCCAATGGGGGGGGTCCAATCTTCTGAGACATTCGATAGACCATCTAATTTTCTTTGATTTGTTCCAGAGGTCATAAAGAGAAACGTTATCCAGATGGTAAATGTGAAATAATCCATCCAGATGGTATATTACAGACAATCTTTAAAGATGGTAAAGAAAAAGTTCAATATCCAGATGGTTCTATATTAAATATCGAGAAAAATGGTGATAAAATCTTAAATTTACCAAATGGTCAAAAAGAGATACAAACCAATGATCATAAACGACGTGAATATCCTGATGGGACAGTCAAAATAGTTTATAATAATGGTGCACAGGAGACACGGTATAGTAATGGAAGAATTCGTAAAAGAGATCCTGATGGTGTTTTAATACTCGACACATTCGCCGAATAATTAAATAATTATAATTAAAATTGAAATTCAATTTAACTTAAAGAGAGAGGATGGGTTTATTTTAATAAATTTAAAATACAAAACTATGTAACAATAAATTATCGTTTCTGCAACAATATGCAATTATTTTAAATAATAATAATAATAATAATAATCCATGATTATAATAATAATAATAATAATAATTATAGTAATAAATGCTAAATCAATTTAATGACGGTGTATTATTATCGTTCCATCGGACTTCAATATTTGGCCATTTAGTTTGTAAAACTGTTAACATCGGATTTGATTCACAGACAGCTTTTAAATCGGATTCTAATAAAATACATTCACCAATACGATATTTAATCTACAAAATAAATAAATAAAATACATGAGAATAAATAAAGAAGATGAAGAATAAAACCCCTGTCACACGGCCAAAATAAATTGTAATTTAACCAAGATCGCAATTACCTTGTAAATTGGTTGTTCATAACCATATTTAGCTAAATTGTGTCAACCTCGCATGCGCGGCGATACATACGCAACGTACACATGACAATCTACGACATTTCTACGCCTTGCGTGTGCGTTAATTGTAATTGCGAAAGCCCCGTGTGTCAGAGTACAATTTACCAATTTTACAATTTGTATTGACCTTGTCTTTAAATTACGATTTATTTTGGCCGTGTGGTGACAGGGGTCTAAAAGTAATTCTATTTTATTAAATTATTATAATTACTTGTCCATTAATGTTACTTTGAGCTAAACCATTATAATGTAATAAAATGAATGTATCAGGCATTGATGTTTCTTCTTTTGGGAAAAATTCATCCATAAAATTATTTAATAATATAATACCTAAACGTTCTGGATCCAATTTGATTTTCATTATTTTTACACTAGCGGAGCAACAGAAAAATAAACACAACAATTAGAAATGTTCGTCATTTTTAAATTAGAACTAGTGGCATAATAAATAAAAATGATTAAATCTTTAAGGGTGCGATGACATGGGGAGAAAATTTTTCTCTCCCTAATACAAAAAGGCATATAGCGTGTGATATTTCAAAAAGTGTAGTCTTGCCAAGCACGAGAGCAAAAGAAATGACATATCTTAGCAATCTATGATGCGTGTACTGAAGTGAGATAACAGCACTACGGTTCCCCTACTTCAAATATTGTCAATAGGAGGTAATCGTACTTGTTATCTCGCTTCATTACACATACGATAGATTGTTAATATATGTCAATTCTTTTGCTGTCGTATTTCTCTCGATTTTCCCGGGACTGCCCCGGTTTAAGTACTGAAAGTCCCGGTTTGATGGGTATTCAGTTTTACAACCTTATAAAGAAAATTGTGGGCTTGTAGGTCCTGAGGACGCCACCAATAAAGGGGCGAAACGTCGGCCTAAACCGTAGTGTTTGATTTGTTATCCTTTTAACCCATTGAAGAAAAAACTATAACAGCACTCGGATATAACGTCATTATTTTCTAGATCCCCTAGGTTCTACACGCCCTAGGTCGGGAACGTCCGTCCCGTCCAAAATGAAAACCATTGATTCTTATGGTTCGTCTCAATGGGAGTCTCTCATAATTTTGGACGCAAGGGACGTGACGAACGTTTTCGACCTAGTGCGCGTAGAACTTTAAGTATCGTTATAACCGAATTCTACTCTAATTTAATTAATTAATTAATTAAAACATTTAAAAAAAAACCTTCAACTTACTATGCTTCCTCACTAACCAAATCCAAATCTTGCAAGACATTTTGTAACAAATCTGAATTGATAAAATTATTACCATCTGGATCATAATTTTTAAAAACACGTCTTGCTTGTTCAGTTTTTGTTTCCGGACTAACTAAACGTTTTTCATAACTAAACAATACTGAGGGGAAGAAAAAATCATTATTTAAACGAAAATTGTTAATAATAATAATAATTACCAGTTAGATGTGTATCTGAACCAAGTATCCATACGGGATTTATTGGATTTTTATAAAATGAACCAACTGTACAATATCGTAAATGTTCCATAATTGTTATAAAACCAATTTGACTTTGTTTCTCCAATCCTTGCAATTCTAAAATTTTAATAATTCACAATAATAATAACAAACCTAGAATTTGAATGGTAACGGCCTCCGCACACCATGTCGGAAACGTCCGTCACGTCAGTCACGTCCATAATTAAAAGCATTGATTCTAATGGGAGTCTCGAATTGAGACCAGTTGGTCCGACCCGCCTTGATTCGAGCTTGTTGCCATTAGAACCAATGCTTTTAATTTTGACTGACGTGACGGACGTTTCCGAAGTAGTGTGCGGAAGCTGTAACCTGCATCGCACCCTGCTGTTAAGGGGTCACAATGCAATATTATTTAATAATCACAATAATAATGACAATACAGGGTGATAATCAACTGTTGAGAAAATTTCATGTTCAGTAACCGGTCTCATTTATTGTTAGAGCGATTTACAATTTATGAGATTTTATCACAATTATGACAAAAACTGTGCTAAAAGCTAAATCCTGATAGAAACAGACGCCAACTGACGTGCAATCGACCATCTCTTTCTATCAAGATCTAGTGTTGCAATCGATCTGAGAGAATGGTTACTGATTATAGGCCGTTTTTTGGCGACTCAGCGTATTTATAATATACATACGTATTTGGAGCGTACGCATTAATTAGCATACCATCCCAACCCATGGGACCACTTTATTTTGCAATGGAGTTTGTTTTCGAACCGCACAACAGATCAGTGTTTGAAGACTTCTAACGAGTTTATTTGAATCGCTCGGATTGTGACGTGATTCTTACGTCGCAAAAACGTATACGGGTATGTTCAAATAAAAGTGTGGTCTTGGGGAGTACGAGAGCAAAATGGCACTCCCCTCCTATCACTTTCCACTGCTATTGTTTGTGTAAAAGAACGAAGCTGCTAATATGTACGTTGCTCCACTACCATTCACAACATTTGAAGTAGAGTAGGGTCATCCTCATAGTTTTATGTCACTTCGATTCATATGTCAGAGATTGCTAATGTCTCTCTCATTTCTTTTGCTCTCGTGCTCCTCAAGACCACACTTTTATTTGGATATACCGGTATATTCAATCAAGACGATGTTGAGCCCGTTTAAAGATGCTGCAACGCCAAAAAACGACCATGGTTTGGATTAAACAAGAGTCACCATGCATACCAACATACACAACTAAAAATCCTCGTATGTTTATAGTAAATTTGAAAAGTTCGCTTTGAATTTAACCAAAAAATTTGCATTTAACATGCAACTATTGCAAATGATTAGAGGCACCCTCAAGTAATCAATTATTCTAATATGAAAGAAAAATCATCTAGGTTTTCTGCAAACTTTCAATCTCCTTTCTGTAGA
>JAZBHA010000574.1:0-13864 GCA_037464855.1 Iselma pallidipennis
CAATAAAATAAAACAATAGCGATTGAATAGACTTTGTCTGGCTGTATTTATTTTTATATTATTATTTTATTTGATATTTAAAATAGAAAAAGTAGAAACAATAAAAGAATAAATATTTAAAATAACTATTTCCTTATTTTATCACTATTTCTAATAATAATAATAATAATAATAATAATAATAATAATAGTAAAAAAGTAGACAATATACTCTTGATACCGAACTAACTATGTTAGGACTGTTTGGATTATTGAATTTGTCAGATTATCGAGAAGACTAAATAAAACCAGTGTAGCAGTAGATATAGCAGCATATTTTGCAAATATGATTGTATGTACATGTAATGGCTTAGAATAGTGCTTCCCAGCGTTTCCTGCCACGCGAACCCCTTTCATAATAATATTTTTGGCACGAACCCCACAAGCTCATTATTGAATACGTTTAAATAATGCAATAGTTTCATACCTATACCTACACATATGTAATAATGTAATAAAGTTGTGACTGACGTAGAGGATTCTTCGCTCCTTTTACTACTTTTTTTTATCAAAAAAGAAAAATCCCGGAAAAACAAGTATAGTCCATCGAAAAATATACGAATTTTTGACTAAAGTTGTAAAATAATTTGTGGGTTTTTAACAATTGTATGTATATAGTATTGGCAAGTAAACATTTGGTAGTCGTAAATTACAGAAAGAGGGATCCCCAGAAAGAGCAGTCGTCAGTTTCTCGCCATCTGTTTCGCAGGTAGAAAATATGTGCCATTGTTAAAAAAAAACACACACACAAATTATTTTATAACTTTAGTCAAGGATTCCTATATTTTTCAATGGACTGTAACTATTTCTCGTTCTTGTACATGTCTCTTTCTAAAAACAAGAAAAAACATCATCCATAACCAAGTTGCAAATCTTTTTGAATTCATTTTTGGTACGAACGTGACAGGTAGAAAAGAAGCAATTCAAACGAAATTTTTACAAAAATACAGATTAGTGTGTGTCAGTCCTAGCTAATTTTAAGTATTTGGCTTAGCGGGAATCTATTGTATTATTTATTAAAAAACAAAAACAGATATTTTGGAAAATTTGGCATGAAATGACTATAAAATAGAGTATCTTCTTTTATTTTTGTAACAGTGTTTTTTGAGAGATCGTTGATTAATTGGAAATAAAATTTCCGTATTTTTCTGAAATTTTCCCAACTATAGATCACTTGTCGAACAACAATAATAATACCGTTATTAATAGCATATCGATTTACCAAACAACCGAAAAAAAAGGTGAATTGGATGACTTTATGGAATATTACTGAAAATATTGTTGTCTATCATAGTGACAATTACATTTCATGAAGAGAAAGTAAATGTATTTTAATATACCTACAAGTAATACAGCATTAAAATTAACAAACAACATTAAACAAAAATTGTGTTTCATTGACAAAAAAAAACACGAAAAAATTGCAAAAACTTTCTAAAAAAGACAAACATGTCACCAAAATTATAACCTAATTATTACCTTTTTCAAAACAGCGGAAAATAAAACGATAAATGTAGATTTTTCGAAACACAATAGAATCATCATCATCACATACACGCATTATAATTATGGGCAATTCACCATGATCATTTTATACCATTATTGTTATTATTATTATTATTATTATTATTATTATTATTATTATTATTATTATTATCTAACACAAACCGAAAAGAAACAAACAGAAAGAGACAGAATAATAAAAAACAGAGACAAAAAGAAGATGGAAATTAGGTAAAATAGTGGCATATCGACAATTAGAAATTCAAAAATTTTTTGAATTTATTTCGACCAGATGTTATACTGCTACCCGTTTCCTGTGTATAATATTTTTACACACCAACTGCAACATGAATGCATGAATGCATTTTTCACACACACACATTGTATACAAACATATAGGTATATTTTCGGTAATAGGTCCTAATGATAATCAATAGAAGAAGAAGAAGAAAATTACAGAAGGATGTAGGGAAAACAAACAAAATAATTGATAAATGTTATCTCTTCTACATACACACATTGTGCAATTTCGATAATTTTACATCATACTTGCAGGGGTGGCCAGCTACACTGCCTTTGGGAGCCACATTGCAAAAAGGAATATTAGAAAGAGCCGTTTATTACTTTGTAAAAGGAAATGAAATAAATTCATAATTTTTGGACATTGAGTAGTTTTAGTTTCCCATATTTCATACCTATATTTTATTTGCATAAGATCCGCACCACTCGCCTGTGCGAGCCGCGCGTTGGCCACCCCTGCATAGTATTAAAATGCAATCATAGGACTGAATCATCATTTTAATTATAATGTAAACTTATTATAATAAGGATTTTCTTATCATTATTTAGTTGATAAGAACAACACTTTCTTTTATTTTGTTGTTATTTAGGTGAATACTTGCATGTTCTGTGAATTGTAGATAAAAAAAAACAGGTACCCTCTATTAACTACTGTCCCTTTGTGTTATCCATGTAGACGGTAGAATTATATGTCCACGTAATTGTTAATTCTGTTTTATACGTGGAGATATTTCGACCCTTTTTCTATGAATATTTTAAATGATTCCGTTTTATAATAAAGAAGGAAGGGTCAAAAGACAGTGAAAGTGAATCGTTATAAAGGGGTAGTTACAAAATTGACTGGAAACAGACAAAGACAGAATGGATATTAAATACAACAAAAATGCATCATCTATCCATCTAACCAACCAACCAACCAACCATCCCTCTTGAAGCCGAAAACCCGCATAGCAACAGAATATCTACACTACACCCTATATGTATGTGGATGTGTTGCTGTATACATATAACATCAGCCGGCCCTATCCTTTGTTCGTTTCTCTCTCGTAATCAGCTGGTCTCTATGTACATTACATACATACACAAAATTATTGTATGTGTGTATATTATGTATTGGATACAATAACGGACGCCACTGGATTGCATATGGTTGGTGCAATGGGTGGTAAAAATAAATGATATACGACTCTTTGTTCAAGTCAGCTGTTTTCTTCAGTTGAATTATTGTCATCATTATTATCAGCATCATCAATGCAACTACTGTTATTACCATTATTATTATTCTTATTATTATTATTATTATAAATGCTAGAACGGATGCCATCAACAATTTTCGTTTCTTCTCGATTTAACAGACTCACAGTAATGTGTCGTTGTCGTATCATTTACAATTGTTAAATTACTTAAACTTGGTTGATTAAAATCTAGAAAACTGTCTGCCTTTCTATTCTTTTACATCTACGTACCTAAGTAGAATACAACAATAGTCCCGTTAATCCGAATCGCTTAGGAAAAACCTGACTTCTTGTAATTTCATCGGTTTTCTTTGGATTTTTCAATAATTTTTTAGTCTTTCAATTTGGCCCTATGATCATTTTTCTCTTGGCTTTTTTTAAAAATAGAGAGGAAGATATAGCCTGTTTTTCGAGAAAATGAGAAACTTCCAGCTTTCTCGCTCTACAAAAATAGTAAAGAAAGAAAAGTATAATTTCTTTCCTTTTTTTTCAGATAAAGAGGTGAATAAGTAATATCAACAGAAGAATTCCCGTGTCATTTCACACACACATCCATATGTGATAAGAAGTGATAAGTATATCTACTGGCACATTCATTTTTGTTCAGTCTTTCCGCTAATCCAGAAAATTCAGTAATCATTAGTTCGATAGATCTAAATTGTCGTACACGAATACTAGTGCACGATAGTTTTATTTCAAAAAGTAATTAATTATCTAAAAATTGTCTACAAGGCTTGAGTTGGATTTCACCAACAATAGTTGAAATTAACCGTTGAATAAAATTGCTAGAAACCGTTATATGTTTACATAAAAATGATGATTGATAACTGGAAATCGATGAAATTAACCCACAAAATAGATAGATACCTATGTAGAGAAACATTTGATTGAATTCGATTGAATTTCAGTCTTTAAAAAAGCCACTAAAATCCTTGTTATTGAAAGTTGGAAAAAAGTACTTTTTTTTTAAAAAAGGGGCGAGGAGAAAAAGCAGTATACGTGCCAAAATCTTGTCACGACCTGTCCGAAATGATTTATTCTTGTCCATTTCTTGATTGTTAAACATTATTCGATACTATAACTCTCTGTTAAATTGGTTTATAAAAATTTCTAACTACACCTAGAACTTTTTATGATTATTTATCATCGCAAAATAAATATTTCAAAAAGTTCGTATAATCTTGCTTGAAAAATTTACAAATAATGCCACATGTGTCCTGATAATTAAAACCATTTTTTTTTTGTGTGTTGGTCGATAAATATTTATACATAAAATATTGAATTTTGTAATTATATTGATTGTTAAAAAAAAAAAAATTTTGGCAAAAACACATAAACCTTGAACCTCCTTCACGCATAAAATTTATTGTTTACATATATACAAATGTATTTTATTTATTGATTTATTTACATAAATTTTTTCATCATTTTCTATTATATTAATCCATAAGAAAATTACATCAGATTATTATCATCTGGCCCGGGCAAAGATTCAAAATTTTCTCTTTTCATCTCTATAGGAGAAGTCAAAATATACGGTACAACCTTGACAATTATTGCATCAGATCAGTTTTTAAAACTTTAAATAAAAACGACAAAAGAAAAACCAAAAAGTCGACGGTAATTAGTTGGAAATTTTTGTTTGATTATTAAATTCTGATTTTAATTATTTGTTTTTTTTCTTGCCCGTTTCGCGCAATCAATACATTTTCTGATTCGTTCGTACAATTCGAAATAATCACCTGATTTTGTTGTTGTTAATTGGAGACAGACTGGCTACAATATACAACAATACCTTGGCCTTGAATTGAAAGCTAAATATGATAAAATAAATGAGTAATACATTTATTATTCCACAGAAAAAAAAAATAATAAGGAGAGGTTTCAAAGATGTATAGATAAACCTGGTTTTTATTATCAAATTTTTTGTAAGGAAAAGCAAATACAGGCTACTTTATGTTATTTACTTTTATGGTTTTCAAATATACCCCAATTTAATTAATGAAAAATGAAAAAAAAAAACATTAAAGGCCAGTTTTACCAATTTTTAAAATTTAATTAATATTGGTGGAATCCACTAAAACTTTACCATTTTAGCAAACTTTTCCAGTAATTTTCAGTTTTAATTTAATATTGAAACTAATAAAAGGTGAAAATATTTATGTTAAACAAACAATATAAGGTGATTATTTGTTGTTTTTTTTTTGAATAAAAATATTATACTACATGAAACAAGTTCTGACAAGATTTCATCATCCCTTCTATTATTCAAGGAAGAAGAAGTTGCTGAAATTTTCCACCCTCACTCACTCACCATACCTGATTCCAGGCCCCAAAACAAAAACACACAAAAAAAACAACACGGAACAGGAAGAAACTTAAACCCTTATCAATTATTATTCCGATAAGGGCACTAACTAATCTTAAATTATTGATAACAAATCATCAAACAATAATAGAGAACCAATATTTATCCTACTGAGTTATTTCAAATTAGAATTACATCATCCTATCGTCCTATAGGTTTTTTCGAAAAGAATTGATTATTTAGAGGGATTTTTGGCGAATTTTTGTGAAAAATAAAACTTTCCACAATTCTTTGATGAAATTTGTTAATATTTATTATAACTATTATTATTATTAGTAATTAATTTGAAAAAAAAAGCTTTAGGATACATTGGAAACAAAGAAACATCACTCGTGCTGGTCTACGTGCCAAACCGAATCACGATCGTGTATGTTCGTCAAGTAGTAGGGGGGATTCCTATATAAGTCCGGTAGCTTTGTTCGCCGATATCCAGTCAGATTTAAGTCATTATTGGGTTGGTGTCGAGCTAACACAAAAGTCGAGCTTTCGTTGTTTGAAAGGCGACCCCGCTTCCGGTTTTTATTATTTATTTATTGTGATATTATTTAAGTGTTGTTGTTAATTGTAATTAATCATGGAAGTTCTTCCTGTTAATCATCATCATGTCGAATATCAGAAAAATAACAGTAAGTTGTATTGTTTTACTTAATTTTAGAGAATTTTGAGAAATTATTTCCTTTTTCTTTTTTGCCATTCTTATTAGAATGGTATTATGATCCATCTAGTAGGGATCAAGATCAAGACTTGTATAGTTCACCGGTGATATTGTTATCAAAACGTTTAGAAGAAGAAATTCGTAAAGCTAAACGTACCCATTTATCGTGTGGTGAAGTCCTATTACCATGTGGACTTTTACAAAAAATCGCCGAAGATATATTAAATGTTGCCGAAAATGAACTATACGGTTCAAATGGTTGTACATTATATTTATTATATGAAGGTGAAGAGGATTGTCGTCGTTTAAGTAATTTCAAAATTGATCCAACAACACCATCAACATTCGAAATCTATCTAACATTTAAACAAGCCAATGCCGGATGGACTTTCCTACCGCAATTCCTCAAGTAAGTCTCGACTATTACTAGTCGGTGAAATGTATTAATTTGTCGTGTTTTTTTTTTCTTCAAATTATAGGAAAATTACGAGAGGTGGTACCGTCGTAATCAGTACTGAATATGAATTAACCAAAAAGAAACTGTACCGTATCATACCGACGAATAATCTACAGAAATGAATTCGATTCTGGATGATTATTATTATTACAAAACACAAGGGAGACTGAAATGATTATACGAAAAAAATACACAAATTTAATAAGTTTTTCTATTTTTTATACATGATGAGAGTTTGTTTTTTTTTTGTGTAAAAAACAAACAGAAAAACATGAGAAATATAAGCGCAGCGTGATGTTAGTTTTTAGTTTTGATTAATAATCTTGTAGTTTATAGGATTGATATCAATAACAGTATTTTTTTTCTATTATTATTATTATTATTATTATTGAAATGATTCGAAAAATTGTGATTAAAATTCGGATCAATGTTTCTTAAAAAAAAAGATTCCGTCTTTTATGTAATGAGATGATAATAAAGAAGAGAAAAGGGGGGGGTGAGATCGGAAAAGAGGAATCTGTGATTTTTGCCATCGTGATAATGTGTTGAAAATCCCCGTCAAAAGGATGATTTTTAACACATTTTTATTGATTTATATATATTTTTTTCAAATAATATGTGTACCTGTGTACTTAAAAATGATTAATATTTAAAATAACGTTTCGAGTATTTTCAAATTTTATTATTTAAAAGTTACTGGAAACAATAATTTTTTTTTCTTCGTTTTTTGTGAATTAATCTCTGTTTGTTGTGATAATTTCTTAGATTGTAGATTTTTTTTTGTGGAAAATAAGACATGCATGATATCGTACAAATTTTTCAAATTATTATATAACCATGTATGTTTCTTTTTTTTTCTCAAATAGAATTCAGAAAAAAATTCAAGAGGCTACAAATATTTAGGTTGTAAGTTGTGTAAGATATTTTATATATTACATTTAATAAAAAAAACAAAAAGAAATAATTTTTTATATTATATTCTTAATTGAGAAGACGTAGTGATGATTAGTTTTCTTGCTAATTGTGTGATATAATTAATAATAATAAGATTAATAATTATAGTACAGTATCTGTACCAGATTCTCAGAATGCTTTTGTATCAGAGTCGACCATTTATTTAATAGAGAAAAAATAAAAAATATATCAGAAATTGTTCGTTTTTCTTTCAATTACTTGATATAATTCACACGGATGTTCCATCAATATTGAAACCACCTTGCCTGTCACACCAAAGCCGCGCTAGTCCGGAAACGTGTCGAATCGGTAAAAATGACGAATTACTACATACAATAACTTGGCAAAAGTATGCCAAGAACAGCACAATATCAGATCCAAAATAGTACTTCCCTCCACCTAAAATGAAGTTATTAGATTTTGATTGTATATCATACCTCAGTTCTCGAAAATGGTGAAGTTGATGGAAATCAGCTGAATACTATATACTTACGGATTACTTCTGGACAGAAAAATATACAGTGGACGCCGCTTAATTTCGACCCAACGGGATTTGGTTGCCCCAACTAGGTGAATTTTATAGTTACGTGGAACTCCACATCGGGACTAGGATGTTTTGTCCCAAATAAACGAGTAGCCCGCTTAACCGGTGTATCAAGTGTAATTGAAAAAACCAACGTGAGCACGGTCGGATTTGTACACGAACTGAACAAGCGCCATAGCTTATAGGACTTCACATGATGTAGGGTTTTTTTCACCTTTCGGTAGATATGAGAGGCCATTTTGGAAAAATGTTCAGGAGGTTATGTTGCCCCGAAATGCGACTTATGTTAGTTCAAATTTGTAACATGTACTGTTCTCGAGATATAACCACCGCTCAAATTGAGATTACGCAACGAAAATTTTGAAACTCCGTAATTTCTACATCCCTTGACCGATTTTGGCCTAATTTGATACAAAGGTACTACGAGACTGCTAGCCATGGACTACCAGAAGGTATTATGTGATTTGACCCATATATTATTGCCCTTTTCTATTACTGAAAATATCAAAAGTCCCATATAACTACATCTCACACCCAGTCCTTTATGTACGTATGTATATGTATGTATGTGCAACCCAAGTTTCAGGTTGATAGGTGCTGGTAGGAAAAAAGTATGGGTGTCGGAATTATAAGTGTTTGATCACTCAAAAAGCTAAGTACATAGACATATGTCAAATCACGTGATATTTTGCCTTCTGGTAGTCCTTGGTTAGTAGTACAGTTATGTGCACATATAAGGGAACGCTTTTTGTGGGCCTGTGTAAATCGGACTGCCGAGGATGGTCTCTACAAGACAGCTTCACAGACCAGAATCTGGCCAATTTAGTAGGAAAGATATTCTATCTCTCCGCCTTTCTACTCTGAAGAGATAAGAAGGCTGACTCAGACGAACGAAAATACTAGTATTGCTTAACCAAGAGATGTTCTCTTTTATGTGCCCGTAACTGTACCTTTGTACCGAAATCGGTCAAAGGCCGTAAAAGTTACGAGACTTCAAAGTTGGTATTGAGTAATCTCACTTTGAGCGCTTGTAAGTACATCTCGATAACCGTACATTAAAGCAGAGATAAGGCTTACTTCGAGGTGATCCGACCTGCAGAAGATTTTTCGCATGCTCATTTTCCCGTGAATTCTGTGTAACCACTTTTCCTTCCCAAAATGGGCCCATTTTATATATAACCTGGCCATTGTCCTTTACTCAGCAAAGGAACCTTCTTTCTTAATCTTAGAACCACAGCAACCTGTGGGGTTTGAAAATTTTTCGATAACCAAAATTAGCCTCTAGATTTTAGTGGTTGTCGATATGCTAAGTGCCAACATGGCATTGGCCACATTAGTAGTAAATAACAAAAAATACATTTTTTTATATTTATTGGGGCAACTTGTGTTTGTGAGGAGCATAAACTCGATTCGTCTTGGAAAAAGCTTCTATTTTTAAATAATAAATACAAAAAGCTCATTGTCAGATCCGGCTGTTGAAATATATGCACCTTTATGCAGCACTTTTATGGCGCCCCTATGCTGGCTTGCTCTTTACATACGCTGAAACAGTCTCAACTTGGTTATAACGACGACAAGGAGCTTAGAAAATATGCAGTTTTATGATATCCGTGATTTGAGCAATACAATTAAAAGAATCGAGCACTGCTTGGATTATACTCGTCTTGTATCAAGTATAGTAATCAGTTTTGGCGCCCCTGCGGAGTTGCTTGGGGGTTTTGGTGCCTCGGGCCGGCCCTGGGTAAGAAGCAACTTCTTTGAACTAAGAAACTACAGGCTATCGACTGAAATAATGTAACCTGTGTAAATCGGGCTGCCGAGGGTGGCCTCTACAAGACAACTTAAGCTTCACAGACCAGAATCAGCCCAATCTATAATAGTAGGAAAGATATTCTATCTCTCCACCTTCCTATTCTAAAGAGATAAAAAGCCTGACTCAGACGAACAAAAATACTAGTATTTCTTATCCAAGAGACGTTCTCTTTTATGTGCCCGTAACTGTACTAAAGGAAAAGCCCACATCCACATATTTCCAATTATTTTAGAACTTATCATCAAAAATGCTTAATTTAACATGCCCGTTAGATATAAAAATATAGTTTAACAAGACCCAGAGTACTGCAAATACTATACATAAACAAGTTTGAACCTTTCACTTTCTGGAAATTTCGTAGAAAACTCTACTACTAAATATGTAGGTACGTTATTTTCTTCTAATCCAATTGTCAATTCTAGCATAATACATATAGACAATAAAATATTTACTCTTACATGTTTAGCTTAAAGTAAAAGTAAAAGTATAGTAAACATATCGTTTTCACGGCGAAAAATAATAGATCTGTTCCAACTAGCATCCAAAACTATCAGAAAAGTTCGAAACAGTCAGACGCATGCGCAAATGAGTTTAAGAAACTCAAAACTACACTACATTGTGCATACCTCAGACTATTTCGCACTTTTCTGATAGTTGGAACAGACTTAATATTTTAAATTAGCCAAAATTTTTCAATAATTAACAACAATAGCATAAAAGCCACCAGTCACATGACAGCTTAATTACAATTTAGCTTATTATATTTTGGTTTATTATAATAATAGGTATAAGATTGTTATAAGTATGTTGGCACACAAGAGATTCGCTGTTCTACTACGCTTAGATTATGCTTCGCAAATCAATAATTGAGTACATGTGTTTGCTAAATTATCATTTACATCTGCCGTGTGACTAGGGTATTAAGCCTTCTTTGTTTAGTTTATATCGGGTGTCATAAATTCTTCAAGTAGAAGACGAAGAACGTATATAGGTTCGTTACTTAATTTACACTTCATTAAAATTGACATTTCTTGACTGTATACAACAATTAGTATCTGGATTTATTTACGCATACGTACGTTTTCATAGTGAATGATTTTTTTTAATAATATAATCACCCGTTATAAATTATAAAATTGATTTCATGTTTCTATTACTATCTTTCTAATATTAAATAAACAAAAATTAATTGAAATGAAATGTAAAACATAATAATAATAGTAATAATAATGGTATGGATACATAATAAAAACAGGTATGTTGTAGATAGAGATTTAGATAAATTAGATAGAAAAGAGAAACACATATTCAGTTGGATTCAAACTCAAGTCTACATCTTTATCTTTATATTTAAGGGGTTGCTTGGCAATTAAAATCAATTCAAATGAAATCCACATTTTTATCTTCATCTCCATCTCCTCCCCACCCATTTTCAGCTGACAAACTCGGCCAATAGTAGATAAGTTCACATAGTTAAGGACAGGAATATCAATTTGCGATAGAAACAAGGATAGATATATGATTTAAATGTCCCGCTAAGCTTGCTGGGCGGAGCAAGCAAATCTTTAAATAGTGAGGACGCTTGAATTGCTATTTCTTCATCGACATCCATCAAGAGCCAGAAGGAGATAAAGATAAAGATAAAGATAAAGATATGCAGTTGTGTTTGAATCCAACTGATTAATTCTATATTGGTTTGTTGTTGCTTTCTTCTTAATGATTTTTAAAGAAATTTCTTTCCAATAGGTACTTACCAGTAGCAATATTTTATTTGTTGTTTAATAGTTTTGTTGTTATATTGTTTAAAATTTAATTTACAACAATCTACAATTAGTGTCGACACTATCTCTCTACTGACTGCATATTTAATTGGAGAGAAAGCGCTGGTTGGAAATTAACTTTGATTTTTGCAACTTTGTACCAATGTGTGTATGTAAATTTATAATACACACATACGTATATGTATAATATAACTGTATGTGTGTGTGTGTTTAATAGATTGTATTCAATCAACCGTAATGACTAATTAAGATAAGACAGCTAATCCTACCGATTTTTGTCATTTTGTTTTGTTGAAGTAGAGCTTTTTCGAACGCATTTGCACTAAATTCTTTTACAAAAAATTAAGAATTTCTGGAAAAATATAGAAAAAAAAGGTAAAGAAAACTGGAGATTTTTTATCTACAATGTTTGAACAAAAATAAACTATTCGTTTATATGTAAATAACAAACACATAACACTTTGCAAATATTATAAATCCAAGGTGATAAAATTTTATCATGATAAGACCGGTATTGACTGACTAACACACACACACACAAAAAACCATACACATATTGAACGATGAGTTATCGAGTTGTACTTACTATATTTGCATAGAAAACTGATATGTTTTCGTGGAATTTGTTTAGATTTTCCACGAAATCTCCCCTAATTATACAAGAAGGAAAACCCCCTATTGCCAATTTACAACAAGCAGATTTTTTTTTAATATTATTATTATTATTATTATTATTATTGCAGTATCCTCCCGGTAATTCGAACTAATTAATGTTAGGGTGTGTTCGGATTAGTTAGTGGAAAGACAAGCGGGTATAACGGTAGATATAGTAGTATATTTTGCATGTGTGGACGTATTTGGTGATGAAGATGAACTTTTTCTAATTGCATTTTGCCGTAAAACGTGAATCAAAGGCAGTTATCACTTTTTTGAATTTTTTTGACCAGCCTGTATACATATTTTTTCTTATTTCCGACAACATCAAAACGACTTCAAATTTTGCTAAAATATTGCAAAACCAAAGAAATTACGAGACTTTAGAGAAGCGCACGTTTTCCTTAACAATAATAAGCAATTCGAATTAGCGAGAAGTTTCTATTACAAATTAAGTAGTCGGATTAGTAGGCGGCGTCTAGTGCATTTATTATTATTTTTTATTTTCAGGTCGTGCTCTATTTCTGGTGACAAATTATTATTTTTGCTATTTAAATGAAAATTTAACGATCTTTCAATGCGAATGATTTGTTTTTTCTTTTTGTTGTTAGATTTGCTTGAAATAATTTATTAGTTGTAAAAATTACCGAAACGTAACAATAACAATAATAATAATAATAATATAAATGAGATTAGAAGTGATTTTAAACAATATAATCATTCCTCTCCTCTTTGTTCCATCGAATTTAATTAAATCTGTTACATAATAAGTAGGGTATCCTATCTATTCTATCTGTACGTATAGCTTGTAGAGAGATGATGTTAAATTGGACCTCTCCCCCGCCCCCGTATTTCCCTCCCCCTTCGTGTATCACCATATCCAACAACACAACAACACTTAATTCTTCTATATAATATACAATTTTATATCATATACCTGAAAGAAGATTAGATCTAAATTATGAATATCACCTTGACTCTTATTTTCAAGGTTCCTCTTCTATACATATAGGTATAGTCGAATCGTTCCACACCGCCTCCTCTTTTCCATAAAACACTTCTTTCTCTCTAATGATCAGGGCCGGCTCCATGGGTGCAACTGCACAGGGCCCATAGTTAGGCGGCTTTCATGTTGACGCACCACCGAGATCATTGAGCATTGCACACATCACACGTTCTCATTTTAAAGTACGCTTTTAGATAAAGAGATAGATAGTAAGCAAGGCGTGATCATTTCGGAGGTGTGTCAACATGTAAACACCGTTTGAGGGAGCCCTATACACCTATATGTAGATATACTTTAGGGCTTCCATCATCCCGTCCAGTGTCAGCCCAGGCGAGAGCTCAAAAGATGACTTTACAGGACACTTGCCCTGCGCTGGGCTTTGCAAAACTTCCAGTTGGCTCTGCTAATCGTATTGTTAAACTGAAAGAAAAAATAGTGAGAGATCAAAAAGATACACATTTTTCGGGTAATTAATTTTTATTAGTTTCCCATTATATTATATTTACCATTAATGTATATTATGTATACATAAATATGCAATACTACTAAACGCTTT